>JAOTOL010000931.1:0-174078 GCA_034440575.1 Imbricaverruca yamaguchii
CCTGCTCGGCAGAGCGCAGGGGCGGGCATCTAGGCAGGTGCACCATGATGTCACCAGGCAGCGATAGGATGTCCACCCTCACACTGCCGGCCATGTGTCATCGTCTCTGCTGTGTGTCGTGTCGTGTCGCTCGGTTCTGCCCCTTGTAGCCGTGTTTGTTGTTGCCACCGTGACCAGGGGCGGGCTGGCGGCGCCTCCTGTGATGCCCGTTCAGGCGGCACTTTGTATTGGTTTAATGCGCCCGATCCTGCCGTTTTGTTGGCGTGTTTTGCTGCTGCCACTGTGACCACTGACGGGTTGGCGGCGCTCCCTGTGTCGGCCCGTCCTGGCGGCACTTGACTCTGCCGTCGTATCGCCCGGTCCCACTGCCCTGCTGGCGTGTTTTGCTGCTGCCGCTGTGACCAGGGGCAGACAAGCTGCTCCCGTCCTCGCGGCACTTGACACTACTACCGGCTTTGGTACTGCTATGAAAGAGGTGTGACGTATGCCATTTCATTGTTGCTCATGAGGCCTATGATCATTAATTTGAAAGAACGATATGCAAAGTCTGCTCCACGAACTTCGATTGTGATCCTTCATGCATGCTCTGAATCGGAAACAGCACATAAGCCGACTAGGTGGACTACGCGGACGTGTTGGAGTGTTTTGAATCATCCAGCTCTTGTTCTGAACGCATTGATGGGGAATGTCGCCAATTCATGCCTGACCGCTTTTAGCACCCCATGTCTGACCGCTTTCGAGTCCATCCGCCGAATGCAACCTCCGAACTAGAGTTAAATTTTACATGCTTTTGGATGGGTCAACCCCCGCTTACGACTGGCGTGAGTCCACCTCCCCCAATCCATAGGCCTTCCTATTACCTCCAGGCATTGCGTCTCCCATATCGTTTTCTGGAAGTTCTACCCATGCTGCTGAGCTGGTACGGAGGTTCACAGATGCCCCCATAAAAGAAATGCCTGCCTCTCACGTGCCCCCTATGGTCCTGTCGATATTAAAAAAGATACGATTGTCCCCTTCCTTGCCTCCTATGTCAGGGGCACTGCCGCATATAGAGGGGTTAAAAGGCCTTTCGGTCAATTAATTTTGGCATGCATGACCACAAGCCCAATGCTAAACTTTATGTACATTAAGGGACTCGACCCCCCTCCTCACCTTATTCCATCATGGCGACGACCACACTTCAGATACGTCCTTACTGCATCTCGCCGCGGTAAGATGCTAATTCTCTACCGTATTTGACCTGCCCTACCTCGCTTGGTACATTCTTCCGGGTATAATATGTGTATAAAAGGTATTGGAGATCCCTTCCGGAGCTATGACGCTCTAAGTTTTTCACCTGCACTTCTTAAATCCTCATTTTATCCCCGGTACTATGCATACGCTTCGTATATTCGACAGCGTGTTAGCGGCTTGGCCCGCATTAAGTGGTACCCCTGATGACGTCATATAAGGACCTGCGCAGAGAGCTGCGCAGTAGGGATGACGCCACCTCGTATATATCGCCTTGTTTTGGAAGTTATCTGGCAACTTTTGGAACTTATGAAACCAAATCTGGTATATTTAGGAACTTATGACTTTTGGTACTTGTGACACTTGGTACTTATGAAGGCATCCCGCCGTAAGCCTTGCCGTACGCAAAGCTTTGTATTTATCATGTATGCTACCTTAAGCTTCCGATGTTTACGTGTTCGTCGTTCGCCAACAACGCCAATCATCGATTGGTTGGCAGCTAGATATCCAGCTTAGAATGGCCAGAATGGAATGACCGAGGACAAGACTACCAAAGAACGAGCCTACTTGTCACCGTCGTGTTCGATGTGGCTAAATCCGGAAGCTTTAGCAGCTGCTGTGCCACCGGGACCTGAGGGGGGATGGGAATAGCGCTTATTTAGTCCGTGGCGCGGTGGCAGGCTGGCTGGTGCGTTTCGTGGGGATGGCTGCGAGCGGTAGCAGCCATCTAGTGTTGTGAGAAGGCCAGTGCATTCTCGCTGCCGGTGTGTTTTAGTTGACAGGATTCACGCAGCTGTATGCCAGGGTGGTGACAGCGTGTCCAGTTCCGGAGCTTTGTGGTCGATCTCCACTTCAGTTTGAGGTAGGTGAAGGTGATAGATGCGAGAGGAGATACTAAAGTACTGAAAGTTAGCCGATTTTTACTAAAACATGTCACACCCAAACTGTGTTCCTCATCCAAACAAAACACATACCACCGTACGTACCATGCAAACCTCTACCAACATGCGTAATTTTTCAACTTCCTCCAAAAAACATTCCGTAAAAACATCTTTCAGAGTTTTAGTGTCTGTACCACGAAGGTTCCTGTAGGTCTTTTAACCCTTAAATATGTCCCAATCGCAATGAAAATCACACCATTCGACTTGCCGTGCCAATCTATTCCGGGCTGAATACCTTGCATGACCCATAGTGGACTTCTATGTGACCCAAAGGCAAAAAAATAACACCAACACATTTCACTGAAGGTCTTTAGATCGTTGCATAACATGAATCGGAATAAAAGCAGTACCATTGGACTCCCGCACCAATCTACTTCGGCTTGAATACCTCTCATGGTATAAGGTCAGTGCTAAAATAATACACCATATGTATTATTACGTAATACACCATATGTTCAGCAAGTGGTGTATTACGTCCTATTTTACGAATAATTTATCACTATCCCGGACAGACGTCCATGTGACCGAGAAGTAAAGCAAACAAAAAAAACGGAAACAAATTCCCTGAGTCTTTTTCGACCCATGTATATGCACGGATTCAAATCAAAGCTATACCATTCGACCCGCCGAATCAATCTACTTCGGGCTGGAGTTTCATGACCCTGGATGAACCCTCACATGACCCAGAGGTAAAAACCACGACGAATTCATTGAAATAATTTTTCGACCCTTAAATATGCTCCAATCCCAACCAAGGTGCAAAGGTAAAACCACGGGACTCGCCGTGCCAATGTACGTCGGGCTGAATGCGCGTTACGGCCCAGGGCTGACCTGCACATGACAGCGCGACTTACCATCGACTTTAAACCAGCGTGGGAAAAGTGGTTCGCCGACCTGGAGTCGGAGAATAAAAAATTTGTATCGGAGCCCTCCAAGAACAAGAAGATATTCCTGCCCATGGAGTCGGAGAATAAAGAAATGGCCTCGGCCCCCCCCCCCCCCCAAAAAAAAAAAAAAACACACTGGTGTAGGAAACCAAAAAAAAAATATAAAAAAAAAAAAAACACCCCCCTTAAAAAAAAAAATTACACCCCTTTACTGGACCCGAAGTCACTTCAATCACTCCCACTTAATTCACTCGCACTTACTAGGTTTTTCTCCGGAAAGCTCTCAAAACTTTGTCTCAACCCGAGTATACCCAACCAATCGAGACAAAGATCTTCGCACAAAGGGAAGGGGACAAAGCAGCGAGGCGAAACGCGCGGTCAAAGCGTGGTCGCTGTGTAAACATGACTGCAATATTTACACAATTTCAAGACCGCTGCTTGACCTCAATTCCTGTCGCCTTTAATAGGAATTCATACGTCAATACAGTGTTACCTTTTTGCTCATTGTATGGGAATAAATACACAAAAAATATATTTTTTATTTTTTGAAATTACGTTGTCTTTATCCTAGATCAAAACATGAATCGGGCGAGACCGTCCCAATAATTTGTTAATTTTCCTACTCTAGTACGGATATTGTCCTGTCCTAACGGCGACGTATCCAAGGGTGGTCAAATGATGAAATGATATATTTTTGGTAACTATTTTAAATGACGTCTAATTGTGACCATAAATGGCCCGGAGAACGTAATAACTCCGTACATGCACAGTTACTGCAGTTGCTGAAGTAATAAAACTACTATTCAGATGCTTTTTTCTTGATGGGTTACTGTAGTTTCGCGAATCGAGGTGGAATTCATACCAAAGTAACCCAAGGTCTTTTGCATTTTTTTAGCATTTACATGGCTCCCAAAAATAGGTCTTCTGCCATCAATGAAGTTCGCTAGCTGGTGCTATTTTATGCATTTCAATTCGAAATTGAATGCTCTATTTCGTGAAATGAACAGAAATACTGAAAACGGTCTGAGATGTCCAGAATTACGTTCTCCGTTAGTCTCCGATTGGAATGCGGCTGGGGAACAGGACCTCGGGTCCGATATGCGAGTATTTGACGTCATGGTGCATATTTCGAGTTCCACTATGGTGGCAAGATATGGCAGCAATACGAGAGGTTTCGTAATGGATATTTTTTGGTGTAACGCCAGTATTTCCAGGAATTATGAAGAAGAATCGTGGTATATTCCAATCTTTCCTTCTGAAGAGTCATTTCCACAGAATTCTGAAGACATACGAAAACCTAACCCCTCATATCTTTGCTATTCAGAATGAGACGAGATTGGCGCAGGCCGAATGACGATTCATCTGTGGTTAGAGAGTGATTGTGCTGGGCCGCCGTCCTGCCAGTGTGAAAATATCCTGGAGAGTAATAGGCTGAGGTGATAACTAGTTCAGAAATTTACATTATTTTGTTCTCTATTGTTTTTTATGCCATGTCGATGCTTTTGTTTCGTTCGGATTTCAGGGCATCGTGCACACCAACGATTACCTGAGTAACCCCCCACGAGGTCGGCCTTGATTGGGGCTTAGACTGAGCCAGGACATAGTTTGTAACTGTGCGATCCGCACCTATCTGATATAAACAAGGTCTCCACCACAAATGTGTGGGATTTTACAGCAACATTTCCTTCATGTCATTTCCTTGCACCTTCAATATCAGTTCTTCCAGGCAAAATAAATATAGGTACAGCCAAAGTTGAATGTATTTATTCAAAGCATATTTGCAGATTCATACACACATGCATAACATGCAATATGTTTGACACATGCACAATGCAATCCAAACAACCACAACACACTTGTAGGTATTCCGATATAACATGTTTCCTGGGCAATTGACTGCAACCTGCATTTCATGCCTTATGACCTGCTATGCCATGCTCTTCTGTTCTGTTGTCCAGGCTTCTAATTTGTATGATGGACTGGAAACTGCAACTGCATTGTTAGAGCTGGACTGAGATCCTGGAAACAAAATGTCATCCATTATTGGCACTTTTCTTTCGGATAATAAAAAAGTTAAACATTTGCAGTCACAATCCTGGAGAATAAAATGTCCTTAGGTCTCCATACTCCAGGAGAGGCCCAAAATTCCAACCCCGGCTTTAAACTCAGGAGGTCGCAGCGCCGCGTGGTGGACATAGACGGCCTAGACCTGTCTTGTCGAGCCGCAGCAGCATCCTTAGCCTCGCCAGCCGCCCATTGCCAACACGGGGTAAACGTCCGTCGGTGGGATGGCAGCACGTCTTGCACAAAATGGTTGGACGGTATCAGGGCTGGTCATCTACCGTCCGCTCCTGCTGAGGGGAAACTGGCTCCAAATCATTATTTCCCTTCCCCTAATCACTGGCTTGGCCCATGGGCGTAGGAACAGGGGGGGGGGGGCAACAATAGTATCTGGCCTTCCCACTTTTGAGACATTTAAGGTTACTAAAAGGGAACATGCACACATTTGAATTTGTGAAAAACTTCCTGCAATCCATAACTGAGTAAAAGTTGCACATATCACATGGTAGCATTTCATTTTTGAAGTCATACATACTTGGAAATGACCTTACAACAACGCAACTAATTCAGGAGTTTATGTAACGCAGCGGATGCATGGATATTCACACCATATATTATGTTCTGATAAGACTATAAAGCAGATAACGTGCCAGGCAGTAACGAAATACATTCATATTATAGTTTCACCGTGGTTCTCTTACTGCTAACATATTTAACATCGATTTCGTTAATATTGTCTACACTATAAATGTATAATGGCTGTTGGTAGTAACGTACTACATTCAAGGTAAGACGTACAATTTGCGGGTGCATGTTCCTTGCCTTGATATTACATAGTCATGTATTATACATATGGTCTTGCTTCTAGCTGCCGTACACTTCAACATTTACATGTGCTTTGAATATTGAAGTATAAAATGACTGCCATGATGCATACATTGTGTGACGATAGTATGAAACAAAACGTTAAAATTCCCACATTTCAATGGATTTTCACTGTTTAGCACGGAACACAAATATCCAACCTTTTCGGTGAGATGCCTGGGCATTATCGATGATGGTATCCAACATGGTAGCATAGATACAATAATAAAGTTCACGACCTATTACATCAACCCGCAAGTGCGAGAACGCCTGTCACAGTATCAGAATCCCCGAGAGGATTAGGCGCTCATGGTGCGACCTGACAAGGTCACACGATGGGTGATGTGAAGAGTGATGATGTGACGAATGACAAGTGATGCTTGTTATGTGACCTGAGAACGCACATGGCGAGCATGGCAACTGACCCGAGTGGATATTCAGCTGGGTAACTGCGTGATGGCATTGACAGCACGTTAAACATTGTATTCAAATTATGTCGTTGAACAGAAAAGGTTCGGTAAGATGGTGGTGTCATGATATACATAGGCGCACCGAAGGGTGGCCCCTCGTGAGACCGAAGTGCCCTTTTGGCCAAAAGTGCCCTTTTGACCGAAAAGTGCCCTCTTGGACGGAAGGTCTCAAATTCAGCCCAAAAATCACCTGCCTTATGTGCCCCGTCTGTGCCAAAACTGCCCTTTCGGCCAATTGTTTTCACGCCCCCTCCCCGGTCAACAAACCTTCCAGTGTGCCCCGGACCGCAAAGTGCCCTTTTGGAGCCGATCAGGTGCCCTTTTGGAGCTGCCCAAGTGCCATTTTCGGTCCGGGCCCCCCATGTAAAAATCCTGGGTGCGCGCCTGATGGTATATTTAGCAATCCCTGCTTAGCATAGGCACTGATCACAGAATCTATTCAATGAATACATCTGATTAAAAGTACAAAACACCGAATTATAACGGAGACTGCAATCGAGGCTTTTCATCGTCCAGTGCTGTGTACGTCCAGGCTGAGATTTAAGAACCCCGAAGATAATTGGATGAATTTAGGCCAAGTGCAGGGTGTATATTTCTTAATACTACTTGTGGTGCACGCAGTTAAATAGGCATAGGAAAGTCGACGCTGTGCGATGTACTCCATAGACGTCAAGATTATAAGCTATGCAACCATTGGGGCATGTGCAGCCCCCCGACGAGGCACCACCTTTTCGTGGTGGGGGGATTGAGTGTCCCAAAGATCCGGCGACCATCGTACCGGCGAGGGGTGAGACGAAGAGTGCCTCACTCGTCCTTCCATCCGTACGTTCCCATTCCAATCCCAATCTCATCCCAACATCCATGTCCTTAATTTGGCCCTGCAACACCAACTATCCCTACTATGAGCAGGTAGAGAAACTTCCCCGGTCCAGCCCACCAGCTCAGTTTTATCGGGGTAGCCGCGTCCCCTCGGCCCGCCCCCGGGGTTGACGGAGTCCTGGAGGTTGAGGTCCCCCGTCGCACGATGTTAGTTGTGACGGGGGACTAACACACCTCTTTGGTCCCGATATCCCGGAGGTGCGGGCGGGCCAAGTGGCTAGTTGCCTCGGGCCGGGGACCTGGGATTTTTCCCAGTGTCTGCCGGCCCGGCCGGCTGGGGTCAAGGGGTGGGCGGCGCTGGATCCCGGTCAGGGTGGTGAGTCTCCCTCTCCCGGCCGGGCGAAGGCGCCGCCTGCTCCGTATAGCTCCTCGGGCGCCTGGCGACCTCCCGTTCGCCGGACCCAGGCGTCACCCCAGTATGGCTCCTATGGGGTGGGGCGCCCGAGGAGTCGAAAACAAACTCACTTCATGGCATCAAGAACAACTAAGAACATCCTTGGTCCCTCTCGCGAGGGCCAGACAAACCCCTATTTTCGCCGAGGTCGGGATGACACCACTACGGAATATATTCATGTGCCTCGTGTGCTTGTGTTCAGAGGAATGAACAAATATCTTGCTTGGTCGGTGTGAGTCGGTCAGGGTGGTGAGTCTCCCTCTCCCGGCCGGGCGAAGGCGCCGCCTGCTCCGTATAGCTCCTCGGGCGCCTGGCGACCTCCCGTTCGCCGGACCCAGGCGTCACCCGAGTATGGCTCCTATGGGGTGGGGCGCCCGAGGAGTCGAAAACAAACTCACTTCATGGCATCCAGAACAACTAAAGACATCCTTTTGTCCCTCTCGCGAGGGCCAGACAAACCCCTATTTTCGCCGAGGTCGGGATGACACCACTACGGAATATATTCATGTGCCTCGTGTGCTTGTGTTCAGAGGAATGAACAAATATCTTGCTTCTCTGTCTCCGTTTCAGAGAAGGGACGGGTGCGACCGATTTGGAAGCATTCTTAGATGTGATAAACTGAAAGACGGAGCACTGGAGGTTGAATTCGCGGAAACAGAGCAGGCAGCTAGGGCACTTAAGTCATCTCAGTTTGTGTACGGTGTGCGGAGGGACGGCAAAAAAGAGAATGAAATAGTAGCAATCACAGTAGAACCTCATAAAACAAAGAACACCTCGCGGGGAGTTATCAACTGTTTCGACTTAAGTGAAGTATCAGAGGATGCGATCGTTGATGGATTGAGAAATTTCGGAGTCGTCGCAGCCAGAAAATGAAGGTGAAGAGAGGTACGGATTTTGTTCCAACCAACAACATTATTTTGACATTTAATAGAGCAGATATACCTCCCGACATCAGAGTTGGCTACCTACGAGTGAAAGTGCGACAGTTTTTCCAAATCCAATGCGCTGCTTCAAGTGTCAAAAATTCGGTCACACTACCCAATATTGCAAAAACCGCCCAGCTTGCAGCAGGTGTGCTTCTCATGAGCATCCTTTTGAGAAATGCAACTCGGAAAACCCATTTTGTGCCAACTGCGGGGACGGACAGGAGACACGTCGTTTGACCGTGCGTGCCCAAACTACGTTAGAGAAAAGGAGATTATTTCGCTTAAACCCATCAACAAATTAACATTTCGAGAAGCTAGAGGGTTATATGAAAGGTCGCATCCCAGACAATCATATGCATCAAAGGCCAAGCACACGACATTGCTCCCACAACACATACAGGCCGATAGGGCCGCCGAGCTGATCACCCAGCGCACAGCTCTTCTCCGAGCATTTCGGGTGCCTCGGGCGACACCAGAGAGGCAGGCGAAGCCCCTCCCACAAAGTACAACAAAAAAACACCGAGGTCCCACCGCCGAGGGACACCGATGAACAATCCCAGCAGTCATCTAGATAGGCCTCTGTTGGCGAGGAATGGACCATGGTCACCCGGTCTAAGAGGCCATCTCGGTCCCCCCTACCTAAGCCTAGTCCCTCCCCTTCTGCCACACCATCTACCTTGAAATCCCCGCCTCTTACATCCCGTTCACCCTCCAGCCTCCCCTCCCCTCCCTCGCGCCCCACCACCACCCCTAAATCCATCCTCTCCACCTCCTCCCTCACTGAATCCTCCCCCCTCCCCGACAGCCGAGCCTCGCCGTCGCCCTTGTCCTCGACATCTACATCCGCGCCTGCATCGCCATCCAAAAACGCGCACCGACTAATAAAATTTCAGACGTCAGCTTACAATTTCAAGAAGCCGAAAGACGCGCCCGCGAAGCCAAACGAGCTCGGCTCGCTCACCTAGAAAAGGCCCGGGTCAAGGATCGCCAAGGCACAGATATGGCACCTCCCCCAAACTCAGCCACCCCGTCGCCGCGACGGCGAGTCGAGGGACCGGGGGGAACATCTGAAATGGGTTCTCCCCCGCCTCCGCCGCAGCTGAGTGTCCCCCAGAAACGGGGGCTTCCTCCGTCCGAATCCCGCCGTGGGGTGGCTCACAGAGGTCCCGCCCGAGGACAAACTCACTCGGGCCTCTTCGGAGCCACCTACCTGAGTCCTCGGTAGAATCTCTTTCGAGACAGGGCACTGGGACTTCATTTTAAAACCACATCCGACTTTTTGTATCAACAATGACGTCCACAAGTCACTATCTGGTTTATGTTCTTATTTCCTTATTAACTAACCAAGCTGTCGCTGGGTTTGTGATATGCACTATCCAGTGTATATAACTATATCCTTTGACCACACTGTTTTACTGTATTAACTTACTCACATCGTAGTTTTACAGTGGAACTGTAGGGGAATCAAATCCAGCTTCAATGACCTTCAGCATCTCTTACCTTGCCGGATGCCGTCGGTTTTATGCCTTCAGGAAACGAAACTGGCTCCAGGTGCCCCGTTTCAACTTAAAAATTACACCGTTTTACGAAAAGACGTACCTTCTAGCACTGTGTCACATGGCGGTGTGCTCATTGCTGTGCACAACTCTGTCCCATTCACACTTGTACCTCTCTCTTCAAATATTCAGTGCATTGCTGCCAGTGTAGTAATAAACCATCGTACCGTTTCCATATGCAGCATATACCTACCACCGGGCAGACCGTTTCCACTTTCCGATCTTTCTGAAACTGTAGCCCACCTCACGCCTCCGGTGATGGTGCGTGGCGATTTTAATGCGCACCACTCTTTGGGACTCAGCCACGACTACTAGCCGTGGACGTGCAATGGAACGTTTTATAAGCAATTTCCCTTTATGCATTCTTAACACGGGATCACCAACACATATTACATTACCGACTGGACAGACGTCCGTGCTGGACCTCACTCTGTAGTCCAGAAATTGCACCTGTTTTAAAATGGTCGGTAGATAATGACCCGTATAACAGCGACCACTTTCCTGTTTATTCTCATTTCGTTAATCGAGTTACGGTTGGCCGACGACCTTCAAAGTGGCTATTTCACCGAACCGACTGGGAAGCTTTCCAAGCTAACCTTCAAAGTACCCTCCGCGACCACTCCGATGAATCCGCCATCTTCGTGGAAGCATTCACTTCGGCAACTGTGCAGAGTGCCCAGCGGGACATCCCTCGATCATCGGGGGCGTCAATTCGAGCACTAGTCCCATGGTGGTCCGATAAGTGTCTGGAGGCCATTCGCGCTAAGAAGGGGCATTCGGTATATTTAATAATAATGGCTGCACATACAATCTAATAGCTTTTCGCAAAGCACGTGCGCTCGCGCGACGTATTATTGCCGAGGCGAAACGAGACTCGTGGAAATCCTATGTAAGCACGCTAAATCATTCCAGGTTACTGTCTACGATATGGTCCCGCATAAAGCTTTTCTCTGGGAAACACGCCCCACTTCCTCTCCCTGTGTTGCACATGGCAGGACAGGACATCATCGACCCAGAAGAAGTGGCTGACAAGATAGGATGTGCCTTGTCCGCACGCTCGGAAAACACATCCAACGATCAATTTTTGAGACACAAGAATCGGTGCGAGGCACGTCCTTTTGATTTTTCCACTACAGACGTTCTCCAGTACAACATACCATTCTCCATTTCCGAATTAACTGCAGCGATCGGCACGCTCAAGAGCGTGGCAGAGGGTCCTGACACTCTTCATAATGATATCATAAAACGTTTACTAGCTGCTACTTTAGACACACCTTTGGAAGCCCTAAATGTAATGTGGACATCGGGCACCTTTCCACCATCATGGCGGGAGGCAATTACAGTCGCCATACGTAAACCAAATCAATCTGGCACGGATCCATTGCACTACCGTCCCATCTCACTGACCTGCTCCCTGTGTAAACTGTTTGAAAAAAATGGTGAATGTCCGATTTATGTGGTTTTTAGAACATAACAATCTTCTTACTGTGATGCAGAGTGGGTTCAGAAAACACCGTAGCACACTTGACCACATTTTAACACTCGACTCAGTTGCGCGCTCTGGTTTTATCAAACGTCACCACACAGCAGTAATATTTTTGACATTAACGGCGCATATGACACAGCTTGGCGTTACGATATCCTGATGAAGCTACACAATATGGGAATCAGATGTCCCATGGGTGTCTTCTTGTGAATTTTTTTTAGCTTCCAGAACGTTTCACGTTAAAATAGGAAACTCCGTATCTGGCACATTTTCACAAGTTAACGGAGTCCCGCAGGGGAGCGTACTGAGCGTTGCATTGTTCGCTATTTCAAGCAATGACTTGGGTACATCGCTGCCGATTACCGTAGGGAGAGCACTTTTCGTGGATGATTTCGCCATATGGTCCTCTTCACGCTCTGTCCACACTATTGAGAGACAACTCCAGCTGGCTGTTCGGAAGGTGCAGGATTGGTGCAACAAAACCGGCTTCGTTATGTCCACATCGAAAACCACCGCTATCCACTTCTGCCGCAAACGCTCTTGTGATGACCCCGTGATCATGCTCAATGGACGCCATATACAATTCAAGCCAGCTACCAAGTTTCTGGGTGTGTGGATGGATCGTCGACTGACATACGCCACTCACATCAACGATCTTGCACAGAAATGTGCAAAACGACTCCAGGTAATGCGTACAGTTTCTAGATGCTCATATGGAGCAAATAGATCTATCCTGCTTCTGATGTACCGATCGCTCGTGCGTTCTAAAATTGACTATGGCTGTTTTATTTATGACGGAGCGTGTGCCACAACCAAGCGTCGCCTTGACATGATCCACAATGTAGCTCTTCGCATCGATAGTGGAGCCTTTCGCACCTCACCGGCTGCTAGTGTAATGGTAGAAGTAGACGAGCCACCTCTTGCACTACGCCGTAAGTTATTGGGCGCGAGATATGCATGCAATGTTGCTCAAAACCGGAACCATCCAGCCTATCGGTGGATATTCTCAGGGACATCACGTGCACGCCACATTACTCAGCGTGGATTACCGTTTTCAACTCGTATGCCCTCGATTCTTCGAAAATGTAACATCCGGCCGCGTTCCATAGCACGTGTAATCACGCCTAGCACTCCCCCTTGGCATGTTGTCCCAGTGAAAACTGACATGACTCTAACGTGCTCAAAGAAATGGCAGGTAAACCCGAATGCATGTTATCCAATCCAATGCATGTTAGCATTGGAGAAAATACACGAATATCACGACTTTTCGCGCATTTACGCAGACGGCTCAAAGTCGGTCTCTGGTGTGGGGTGTGCTTATGTAAGTCGACAAGGTGTTCGATCTTTCTGTTTACCAACGCAAACCTCGATTTTTATTGCCGAAGTGTATGCCATTCTGCAAGTCTTCTATTTTATACAGAAACACCGGTCCACAAAGCATGTGGTTTTCACAGAGTCTCTGAGCAGTCTCCAGGCACTGAACATCTTTAACCAGGATAACCGACTTGTTCGGAGGATTGTGAAAGTAGTAAAATCCTTACATGACATCGGAAGAAATATCGTGTTCTGTTGGATCCCTAGCCATGTTGGATTCACGGGAAACGAAGCTGCTGACATAACCGCCAAACTCGCCATTAGCAATGGCCGTGTGGTCAATCTACGGCTCCCTCCAAGAGATATGTACACTACTATATTGTCAAGTATACGGTCAGAATGGCAACGAACCTGGAATTCCAAGTGTAGTAAGCTCAGGGTTATAAAACCGACACTAGGAATGTGGCTATCCTCCCACCAAACCAAACGCCGGGAAGAAGTAATACTCTGCCGATTGAGAATAGGCGATAACTTCGCAACACACAGTTATATGCTTCCTGGTGATGACCGTCCCCTATGTCCGCGCTGTTCTAATCCGCTTACCGTGTACCATGTTTTAGTTGGCTGTACACTGTTCGATCCTCTACGATGCCAGATTTTAGGATGGTTGAACACCGACTCTTCTTTACGTATCCTAATAGGGAACGACTCTAAGGTCGTGGCGCAGTGATAAATTATTCGTAAAATAAGGTGGAATATACCATCTATTGAACAATAAGGAGACATCCTTCCCAAGGAAGTATCGACATCCTCCCTCTTGATGTGTGTTTATGAAGTCCCCATGCCTTGTTTCTAATGGTTGTTTGTAATTATTATGGGCATGCTCACCATTGCGCGTTGTGATGCATGAACATCTTGCACCTAACGCGATTTCAAGTAGAGGTTACACATATGTTCTCTGTTTAATGATATTTGCTGGTAGTATGACATTCTTATCATTCTCATTAGCTTACGTATCCCTATATTAGGTGTCTAAAAAAATCATCTAAAAGATACACCTATAATCCAGCTATAGGCTCAAGATTTAGTTTGGAGGACTTAACATATTCTAAACGGCACCGTTTCCATGGGGAATTTAGACATCTTAGTGGATTCGCTTCAACATCGCACACCGAACGAAAAACCAATATTTTAACGCTGTCGTGGCGTCTGGGAATATTTTTATGTTCATTCGACAAGCTCGCCTTGACGTGATATATCCCCACCCGTGAAGATGGATAGCAAACTATGACAGCAACACCGTAAATTGATTACTATTCAGTTATGGGCGCAAAATGACCCTAGGTGTCGACGCGCCCCTAAACCCCAATCCACCACCACTAGGGCATGTGCAGTAGGGCACCGGTTCGGAAAATAGTGCCAGGCTCGCTAAAAATCATGTTGGTGTCCCCTACAATTGCAACAGGGCCCATAAAAACCACTTTGGGGCCGCCAAAAAGTCGCATAGGAGTCACTGAAAAAGAGGCTAGGGCCTCTCAAAATCCACCAAGGCCCCTGGAGATCACATTCAAGAGCCCAAAAATCGCCCCGGGACCATAAAAATAAAGTTGATAGCTCCAAAATGTGGGACCGGGCCCTCGAAAATACCGTTGGGCCTCCAAAAGGTCGCGCCGGAACACCAAGAAGTCGCGCCAGTGCCCCAAGAAACTCCCCAAAGGCCTTAAAAAGACTGATTGGGACTCTCTAAATCACGCTGGGGACCAAAACGTTTCTCCTTGCCCCGAAAATGACGAGGAGTCCGAAAGAGACTGGTAGGGCCCTCAAAATCATGCTGGGTCCCAAAAGGTCGGGCCGTGGCCCCTGATAATCGCGCTGGTGGCACAAAAAGTCTTATCGAGGCCCCTGAAAACCACGCTAGAAGCAGAAATATTCGCACGTTGGTACTTGAAAATCACGATGGGGACCTCAGAAAAACGGGCTGGGCTGCTGCAAATCACGCTGGAAGCTCAAAAGTTCGTGCCTGGGGCCAGAAAATCACACTGGGGGCCGAAAATAGTAGTGACGTGGTTCTTGAAAATTACAACTGGGACTCAAAAAGTTGTACCGGGGCCACTGAAAATCACGCTGAGCCTGAAGGCACCAAAACGTCGCAATCGGGCCCCTGAAAATTACGCTTGGGGCTTAACAGGTCACACTGGGGTCTCAAAAGTATCAGGTACATCTAACAAATGAAGCCAGGGCAACGAAAAAAAAGCAGTCTAGACATGGAAAATCACTGGGCTCCTAGCAGTCGATCCAAAAGAAACCAGAGCGTGTTGGACCCCCAAAGACATGTCCAGGCTACCAAAGCTCGAGATAATCATCCCAACAAATGAGGACATGGTCCAAAAATCGTACTTAGACCTAATAACGCCACGTCGCTTCCCTTGGAAATCACATTAGGAGCCGAAAAAGCTTGCCGAATCCTCGCAAGTCGCAGCTGGCTTCCCAAAAATCAATGTCTACCCGGAATGTTACTTTACGGTCACAAAAAAATGCGTCAAGGACATCAAAGCACACTTGGCCCCGGAAAATAAGAGCCTTGGAGCACCGACAAAAAATGCACCGGGAGACAGAAGAATCATACCGGGGCCGAAAGTTATCGTGCAAGAGGCTTACAAAAAGTATAAGTCGACCTTAAAAAACGTAAAATAGGACTCCATCGAGTCGACCAGAGCACCGGAAAAATTCAGAATAGGTCCCGAAAGAAAGTTCAACAAAGGGTTTTTCAACTCTTAAGGGTGCTATCGGCTGGAAAAAAACTCGTTGAGTGGCATGCTGTGGCATGCCAGATAGGCAAATACCCACCACCAATCCATCCTGAAGAGATGAACTTCCAAGAACCCAAGAATCGAGTCCGAGTCCCTAAAAATGGTTCTGAAGCCCATAAATTCGCGTCAAAAGTCGACAAAAATTGTGTCGAGATTAGAACACTGGCGTCGGATCCCCCGAAACCATGCTCCTGGACCCGAAATGTCGCAACTGGACTCCGAAAAATTATACTGAAGCGCCCCAATGTTGTGCTGGGGTCCCACAAAATGTGAGCGAGGAACCCCAAATAAACACAAGGGGATCCTAGGAGCATAACTGAAGGACAAAAAATGCACGTGGCCCTCCAAAGCCTGCCGACTCTGGTAGAAAGTGGCGGGGCCTTCAAAACCATATACATTACAAAATGAAAACATACACGAACACCTTTATGTCCAATTATGTCAGCCTGCCAACATTTGTCCGCCAGATACCGAATTAAAGTATGTTCAACCAGCGATCACCCGCCTTTTCTGTTTCTCATCCTTTCCATTTATGACCCCCCTCCCCACACACACACGCACATAGCGGAAGTTGACATTTTTTTCATTGAACAGCAATACTAATGGTTTCACTCGCACCAGGGAGATAAACCTATTATTACAAAATAATCCATCAGTCGTGAAAACAGTTCCAAGTCCAGCAAGAAGTGTGAATTTGAAAGCATAGCACGTCTCTACGAGGAAAAATTACATCAAAGACATGAAGTGCCCTCCCCCCAATCAATTTCACAAAGTGAAATCCGTGCTTCATGTCGATCACGCTTTGGACTGCGACAACCGATATCACATGGTAAGCAGTGAACTCGAAATATCTATCGTAAGCGACGACTCCCGATATCTCTTTCCTAGATTACAGGAATAGCAACACTGGTGATTTTGGTGGTTTTTTAACCTCTAGGTAACGTGAAGGTTAGCGTGGTGTCACGAAAGTTAATCAGACCAACGTATATTATGTTGAAGAGCCCGATGCGTCGGGCTCATCAACACCATCACGATGGTGTTTAGCCACCATCGCGCACACCAGCGCACCATAGCGATTGTGTGGTTCTTGCGATGGGTCTATATATAGCGATAAAAAGAGACTCCGTAATTTTTTTGGGATATTTTTCCCTCTGGGTCACGTGGAGGTCAACTCTGGGCACCAGCTGGGTCAACTTCTGGGTACCGAAACAGCCGAAATGTAAACATAAATGACCTAAAAAACATCGCCAAGGCACAGTACGAGCAAGCTGGGTGATGGAAAATGTACTAAAAAAAATAGAGGCAAGAACTTCTGAATGGTTGTTCTAAAATATTTTCTTGATGTATTCAAGAAATAAAAGGGAAGCAATTAGCCACATTTACACATACGATGCCGTGAAAGAAAAGTCGGTATTATTGCAATTTTAGGTATCCACAAGACAATTTTTATACACATTTTACCTCCGTGAAGCGAGCAAAGTGGTTTTCTTTGGTTAGGCTAAGTTAGGTTAGAATTTTGTTTCAAGTGGGGAAAATGAAACGTAAATTTACTTCTGATTTTTGTTTGCAACAAAAATCATTTTGTTTAAAAACTGGTCAGTCTAGGCTCGGTCATGTTGGGTTAAGCTTTTTAAGTTGAAAAAAAGCTTTATTAATTATGAATTTCTAATAATAATTTTTCTTTCATGGGTGGTTAAGGTCTCGGCTAGGTTAGGTTAGGTTAGGTTAGGTTAGGTTAGGTTTTAACCTAACCTAACCTAACCTAACCTAACCTAACCTAACCTAACCTAACCTAACCTAACCTAACCTAACCAAAACCTCTTCATGGGAGGTCTCGGTTAAGTTAGGTTTTGCTACATTTTTATATATTTTGAGCATTACTCATTACGCTATTTTACCAAACTCCAAGCCGGTTTTTTTAGTGTTAATTTGCCTTCCAACTGAAAATATACATCTGCAGAGGAAATGAGTGGTCGCATCAGGATAACCACATTCATAAACTGTATTAGAAGAAAAAATTCGAAGATTTCAAAAATTGCCTTCAACTTGAAATTTACCTAAAATGTTTTCCTGTCGCCAGTTAATTCGTGTAAACGCCTGCATATAGCTATAGCTATAATAGCACAAGTCATTTGTGGAGGAACTTAAAACTATGTTCATGTTGGGGCGACTGCAGGTGTAGGTGAAAAATGTTTTTGCTGTTAGTATTAGGCGGGTACCCACATAGGGAGGGGTCGCGAGCAAAATGGAGTACTGTATGCTCAATGGAATCGCCAACATTTCATGTTTGGGAACCGGGGAACCTCAAATTTATGAAAACATTTACTAAAAGGAACGATAAGTCACGGGGTTTAAGTCACAATGTTCGAGGTAATGGAAGGGGAGGGGGAATGACTCCGGTAACACACCCATGGCGACACCCGTCACGCTACAGCTGCAATTCCAATGGGGCTTCCTTCCTATTTCGACCGGTCCACATTTATTCCCATTTTATGTCTGAGCGTCTCCAGCCCACAGTAAGTCTAGCTCTCAGGACGCCCTGTTCGTCCCTCTGGAGCTCCTGCCAATCTCGGGTGCATCCCAATCCCAATATCTGGCTCTTAAGTGCCCTCGTTATCACTAAGTGTCCTCTCCGGCTTTTGAGGGCTGATCACCGTCCACAATAACCGGTCTAGCTCTTTTCTCCGGCATTCCAGCTTTAATATAGGTTCTCACCATTCCTTTTCAGCTCCTTTAGGTTCTTTAGTTTTCTGTTCATCCCCCAGGGGCCCTTTGAAACCCGAGCAGAATCCCTCATCTGACCCTCAGACGCCGGAGGAAGTGAAGGCGGGTGTGTGTGTTGATGTTGGGTTGTGTATCTATGTGGGTGTGGGTGTGGGTGTGCATGTCCTCATCAACTTTTATTTGAAGTCTCTTTTAAACTTACATGTACCGTTGGGCCGCAGATGTTTGTTCATCGCCATCCACATCCACATGATTGTATGGCCCGTTTACGTCTTGATGAGTAGCACCATGCGTCATTCACCATGCGAAAGTAGGATAGTGGAAGTTTTGTCAGAGTAGAACCTGAAGCGATTGAGGTAAGTTATTTGTCCAAACTTGAAAGGTCCATGTGACATTCCGGATAGGCATGGGTGTCACTTTATGAAGTTGTTTGTTTTTTTGGAGGGAGAATGACCATTTTCATGACCAAAGCTGCCCAGAAAACTATTTCTATCTATTGTGCGCCATAAGCCCAGATGTTAAGCTTCAGTGTGTTTGGATTGGCCAAATGTATTATCGAGGCAACCAGTATAGTATTATTTGCATTATGTTACAATATTATTATATATAGTATTATTGTACAATCATATCTTTAGTATTATTAGTGCAGATACCAAGTGGCACAATCCTGTAGATAGGCATGCAAAATCATATCGCCAGACCAGGTACACTGGTGGATCGGTCAGCCAAGAACAAGTGTGCAGGCATGTCACCTTAATAACGCTCGCCATGAGCAGCTGGCTGTGTCGGTGGCTGGCATGATTGTGAGTCCAGCTGGAGACCCAGACCGCAGTCACAAGTGTCCCGCAGCACGTGTCGCACGTGCTCTACTCGTGCACCTCTCGTGCGGAACATCTGACCACGGAGAACACCTGACCAAGGTCACCGCATGTGATGAGATATGCTCTGCGCGTATCAACCTCCTTCCGTCGTCTTGGCGTGGGTGTTGTTTCGTATACTTTGGAGATGACATTTGCCCCCTCAATGGTGCCTTTGCCCCCACCAATAATTTCATCTTCTAACCTGGGACCATATGAGGTGTGCCCCAAATAAATTTGGTCACGTCCATGTCACCATGTATTGTGCCACCCATATGTGCTGCTTTCTTTTTTTCTGGCGGGGTGGGGGGTGGGGGTATGCATGAAAGCAACGAGCAGGCCCAAAGTGATTGGGGACACACTTCATGGTGTCCCATGTTAAAAAGCTGGAATTATTGGATGGAGAAAGCCAACATTGAGGAGGAATTTTCCCCTCAAAACTATATAAAACAATACTCACGGTGCCACCCGCAAGCATTTTGGGAAGCCAACACCCCCGTGTCTTGGCAACGACTTCTCAACATGAACGAGTAGCCAAGTCAAGTAATATTCCCTTGCTGGCCATCGTGTTTGGGGACCACAACACTTGATACAGATTAAGGAAGTTTGATTTCGCTGTTCTTTGGTCGCCTTGTGTTGCCACAATCGCATTTCGCGACTCTCGTGTAGACCGCTGATTCACTCACATATCCGACCGTGCGTGCCGGTGACTCACCACTGTCTTGTCTTGCGCTTCGAATCACGTGTTGTACCGACTCGGCTTTGTCATTGTGAAGGGAGCTGAATATCAGTGTATGCTGTAACCGTCTGTACGCCGGAAGATCGAACATATCCGGACCTGGCCTGACCTGATCTGACCTGGCCTGGCCTGAGGGGGCACGACCATTGACGGTTGGGACTGGTGTGATGGTAGGTACTATGTTCACGCCATTACACGTTGCATCTCAGGGAGAAAAAGGACCAGAAATGCAGTTATCGACAATTCTTAGTGATATTTTTGTGGTGTCAATGCATCAGCACCAGGGATGCGGAGCTGGAGCCGGAGCCGGAGCCGGAGCCGGAGCTGCCGGGTCATTTTACTCGGAGCCGGAGTCGGAGCCGGAGCCGTCAAAAGCAGGGCGGCTCCGACTCCGAAAGAAGTGTAAATTAAACAAAATTAGCAAACGTGAAATTAATACATTATACCTAGAATGGTATGGTATGGTATGAAAACGCATTTTTAAAAGCCAAAATGTTTAAGCGCTGCGCTGTGTCGCCGTAGCGGCGATTTTCAGCCGGCGGCCGGCCCGCCGGCCGCCCGTATTGACGCCGCCGTGCCGGTATGAGCCGCGTGGCGCTGAATACTGAAAAGTGACTTGGGCGGGGCGGGTGTTGGTTTAAAGATAAATACAGGGTTTATATGGGAAAGTTGCTTATGACTGTCTGAAGTTTGCGCCCCTGAGTGGTCGCAGCTAACTTTTTTTTACATCCCCTCTAACTCTTACTTAATGGATCGATCACGTTTGGGATGTACGGAGCCGGAGCCGCCGGAGCCGGTACATTTTGCCGGAGCCGCCGGGACATTTTACTCGGAGCCGGAGTCGGGGTCGGAGCCGGGATACTTCCCCAGAGCCGGAGTCGGAGCCGGAACCGTCCAACATTGTCCCGGCTCCGCATCCCTGATCAGCATACCAGGTCAATGCATGTCCGGAAAACACCAGGTCACAGTTTTATGAAACATAGTCCACGGTTTGACACAAACAAGTTCATGAAAGCAGACCTGCTCTCCAGTGAATTATCACCTCAATTTTTTTAAAGGTGGAATGACGCTAGTTGACGATAGACTGCTGAGCCTCTAGATTCCAGCTCTGTAATGAAATGATAAAGATTCGCTGGGAAGTGGAAACTGAGATTTTAAAGTCGCAGCTTTGAAGAAAATTGTCCTCTCCATATTCGAGCGCTCAAAATTTTGCCTCTCCTCATCCAGGATTACAACTACAGATCCGACCATGGTTATAGCAAAGGCGTAGGCTTCTCGAAATATGAACATATAATATGACGAAGCAACTTAAGTATGTTGTTTGATCCACAGCCAGTAGCGTCGCCACGAAATACTTCCAGGGAGGGGATGTTGAAAGGGGGGCTTCCTGCTCCCCGAAAGAAGGCCTCCTATTGCTTTGTAGGCTCTTGGTGTGGTTCAAGAATGGGAAACATGATTTCACATTGATATCTTGTTTGTTCTTGGCATGGTGCATCATTTACTCAAAACGCAATAGCAATATCTTTTTTTTTCGCTGGTAACTGAGCCATAACAGGGTATAAATAAGTAAATGTGGATGAATACCTAAGTGCCAAAACCAAACAATGTCTTAATGCTTTCTCGATCTGCTTGCCACCGGCTTCTAGATTCCAGCGAGCTGGCGGGGCTTGTGCTGAACATACCTTAAATATGTCTCCCATTGATCACCCCACTTCTATGTCCACCAAGTCTAATTGAATATAGCTAGGTTCATCACTACTGTTGACCATTCCCACCAGCTTGATGTCATAATTAAGCTTGAACGATCATTTCTGAGCCCTTGGACGACGATTTCGTGAAAATGACAACGATAAGTGAATTTAATTGGTTTTCTGATCGACAACTTAGTTATATATTTTTTTATATTTGATGCTGGCTGCAAGGCACCTATCACACAAGCTAAAATAATATGCCCTAAGCGAAAAAAATTAACGGCATGAACGAGCATTGAACAACAGTACATAAATGGAAATGCAACAATTGCAATGCATATATAATGCAAAACCTTCAAATTCCACGCCGTCACACCCATGGTTTTCGCTGTGCTGTACCGTTTTGTAAATGACTTCTTTGAGAAGATATTGAAGCTGGGAAGGCTGTAATCACATAAGACAAGTTTGTAGGAAGAAAATGCATTTAAAAGCATCATTCTTCCCATTTTGTATGGGGCATCGATTTTCGATCGATTCGATGGGGCATTGCATGCTTGTGTGGGGAATTTGCCTCCTCAATGTTGGCTTTGCTCCATGGTCTCATGTTTCTGAAAATTATTCAGAGACCAGTGAACATGCATATATTTGCGTCAAGGAGGAGAAACGTATTCGGACGGATTCCACCCACCCCATCCAAAAAGTCCTCAGATTTCGGCTACTATTTTGTCAAAGGGGACCTTTTCAAATATGATAATTAGTGAAAAACTGAGTTATCTTATGAAGGGGCCTAATCTACCATTGTCTTTTCTGATTCGTCGGATTTTAACCCAACTTCCCCACCCTGTTGTAATATTTTATTTTGGTATCCCATGAAAACTAACCTCACACTGCTGAAATTAGACCTAAAGAAAAAGCTTTAACATGTAAAATTTATCGATTCCAGGCATTCCAGTTCATAGCGCCCGGTCGCCACGACGTCAACGTTCGTGCACATGCACACCTATCTTGCGATTTCGCCACACTTCGTGCGATGCAACGGTTTCTGCTAAGCCTCACGTTTTGCTAATTGCTGCCACGTGCTAGACTTGCGCCATATTTGACTTGATGGAATGCTTCGTATGGGCATTAGCTGGGAAAATTATGTTAATTAAATTCGTTCATTAGTTCCCTACTTCCAACATTCTATGATAGTTAAGAAATGCGGATGCCCGCCGAGCTTTGATGCACCTCATATCTTTGATAAAATATCCTCCCGGGTTGGCCACCGAAACGAGGCCCTGCCTCAGGTTCTTCTTTTACCCGTCTCGTCTTTCTTCGTCTACGGATGTGTCTTAGGACTCCAATCAATTTTTGTTTGGGACCAACATATTTTCGAAACCCCTGCTCGTTTTAGGTTTTTGTTGTTTTTTGTGCACCCATTATATTTTTAGGTGTCGGGGCGCTTTCACAGATCTCGGTATGTTGATTTAGTGCTCGGTCTTTTTGTTCGTTTTGGAACCATGTTGCCTTTTGCTGCCCCAGCTTCTTTTCCAGGCCCTTGTGCGGTCGAATGGCCCCTGTGTGGCTTCAGAGCTTCCGGTTCATTTCGTTATAAGCTCCCGGAATGTTTATTTAGGGCTTCAACGCATGTTTTAAAGCCCTGTCGCTTTTTACGAGACTGCGCTTTGGAGGACGGACAGGTGCATTTTCAGCCCCAGTTGTGCTCTTAGGGTCTTGCTGTGTTTATTTGGGGCTCTGGCGCGTATTTGTAGGACTCCAGTACAATTTCGGGGCTTCGGGGCGATTTTTCCGGGTCCGAGCGCGACTAGTCTCGCCCAGGCGCGTGGTTCCGGTTACCCAACGCCAGGTTCCTGGGCTCAATGCGATTTTTGTGGATCCCTTCTAAATTTGTAAGTCCGAATCCAGGCATGATTTTTCGAGCCCCGGCACCATGTTTTTGTATCTCACCCCAATATTTTTTCGTCCTCTGGTATGCTTTTCTGGACCGTTAGCGATTTGTGAATGCGGCTGATATGTTCGGTGCTCCAGAGCCATTTTCCTGACCCGGACAGTTATTTTTTGGAATCCATCCTTGTTTTGGAAGGCTCCGGCTTGACGTTTTTTGGGATACCGATGCGAGTTTTGGGGTTACACTGTGCTTATGTTGGGCCCTAGACGCCAATTTTTGGGAGCCCCGACGTGAATGTTTGAATCCAAGACCACGTTTGTTTTGATTACCGATGGAGATTGAAGTTCCCGAGCGCGATATTTGGGGAAGCCGGTAAGTTTGCGGGCGCGTTGTACTTGGCTGTGACCCGAACGCGATTTTGGCAGTTCCTGTTGCAGATTTTCGTGCCTCGCAGCGAGTTTCATGGACCCGTTGTATTTATTTCGAACCCCTACGCGAATTCTGGTAGACCGACGCGAATTTTTGTGACCACAGCGTGACTTTTATGGGCCCTGGTACGATTCTTGGGAGGTTATCTCTCTTAGGAGGAGAAGCGTATGCCCCTTTGATATGCCATTGCGGCCACCAAAGGAATTTTTTTTTCAGCTGATGGCACCTTTCGGAATGTAAAAGCTCCCCGGGTAATTTTTCCGGGCCTGTTCTTAATTTGCCGGTACTGTAGTCGATTCCATCGAATCTCGGTGCGAACGTTTTGGAGATCGAGTTTTTAAAGGTCCTTATGTGATAGTTTTGGGCCTCGGTACGATTCTTTGGTCTGCCAGTGCGATTTTTTTATCCATACCCTGATATATTTTTTGCCGGTACCCAACGGACTTTTAGGGGACTGAGCCAATGCTTGAGGCGCGCGATCTATTGGGCCCCAGTGTGATTTTCAAGGGCTGCGACGCGACTTTTTGAGTCCAATTTTTTTTTAAATAAATAAATTTGATCCGAGTCGCTGCTGGGTGGTTTTAGGAACCCTGGTCCACGAATTCCTGTTCAACGGCAGAATTTTTATCGAAAGTTTAACGTGCCGTCAATGCACCGACACGACCGCCCGGTAGTTGGTCCCCGGCCTTATCTGGCCAGCTGCCAACTGACACTCCCGGCCGGGGGCTAAACGCGAGCGCGCGAAGCGACTCGAACCCTGCGTTGCCAAGACAGGGGAGACCAGTGCAGGCCAGCGCTCTAACCAACTGAGCTACCGGGGCGGCACTGAGCTACCGGGGCGGCAAATGTAATCTTGTGTGTCCTGACGTCATTTACTTGGATCCCTGGCGCGAGTTTTAGCGACCTGGACACTTTTTTGGGCGTGCAATTCGTTTCGGAGGCTTTTTGCGTTATTGTTGGGCCCTAGCGTGATTATCCATGTCTGGATTGTTTTTCGTTGCCATGGCTTCATTTGTGTACCAATGAGACTGTTGTGGAACGGTACGACCTGTCGTGTCCCCAGCGTGATTTTCATGGTCCGGGGATGACTTTTTGGTACACTCAGACTCAGCTTAGTACCCCGAGGGCCCAGGCCGGCATTTTTTTGGCCCATGTTTTGATTTTCAAGTACCCCGACACGACTGCTACAATTTCTCGGGGGCTTCTTGCAAATTATAGGCCTTCTCTTACGTCTTAGGGGTCTCGTCTCATTTCCTGGAGCCTCTTTACCGGTTTTGGATGTTTCCTCGTGCGTCCTACCCTCCTCCATATGCACTGGCCCTCTGACATCTTGGGGCGCCTTCTTCTACATCTTAGAGCACCTTTAACATGTCATGGCTTCCTCTCATGTTCCAGGGTCATTCTCTGCCAAATTAGGGACCTCTTGTCACTCCTCGTGGACCGTCTCCTTTGTCCTGGAAAAGCCTACCCGTCTTGAGGGCATCTTCAATTTTGGAAACCTCACCCCCTTCCATACCTGCTACCACTCCCATCGTAAGGGCCTTCTTTCACTTTCTGGGAGCTCCTTCCGGTCTTCGAGGCCTCATTCGGCCCTGGAGACCTCCTATTCTGTCTTGAGGGACTCCTCTCGAGTCCGACAGGGACCTCCTTTTCTCTTCTAGAGGCATTCTTTTCTCTTCTAGAGGCTTTCTTTTTCAAATTAGTGGCCTCCTCTCACGTCTTGGAGGCCTCCTGCTCTGCGTTTTGATTCGACCTGTCCCCAGTTTAAGGATGGCCTCATATCTCCTGGTGGACTCCTCTTCTCTCCCAGGTGCCTCTTCTTCCAAATTAAAAGCAACCTTTCCTATCTCTTATGCCTTGTTATTTTCTCCTCCTCCTCCTCTTCCAAAATATGGTCCTCATCTGGCTGATCTCAGTGGTCTTCTCTCATTCCCGCGGAGACCTTACCCATGTTGGGGCTACCTCTTGCGTCCGGAGATATATTTTCCATCATTCCTTATTTTCTATTGTAGGGGCCTCCTCTTCCATCTTAGGGGACCAGTTTTCCAAGTTAAGAGTATCCTGCCACCCATTGGAATCCTTGTCTAACTTGGGTGGCTTCCTGCCCGTCTCTGTGGCATCCTTTGCGTCCTGGGGGCCGCTTCCCAATCTCTTTCCTACGTCTCTTATTAGGACCCGATTCTATTTCCCGGGAGCCTAGTTGGCAGTCTTGGGACCTCCTTGACACCATGATCATCTGTCTCGTCGGCCCTCTTGCTCACTATTTTTCCTGTGCATTTTCGGATAGGGGCCTCCTCATGCGGATATGCTGGATGATGTTCTCGCTGAAAACTTGCTCGAAAATTTCAACCGGCTTTTTCGAGCCGAGCTGATCCGTTAGATCCTGTCGATTTTTCGAAGCCGTGTCGGACATCGCACCCCATCCACAGTACACCGGGCTTCCACACCGGTGCAGATTTATCAAACTTGCGCTTCTTTTTCACTGGAGCGGCCGGCTCGTCTTCCTGCTCTTCTTCCCGGCGGAAGTGCACCTCCACAGTACCAGGCACATCGTGTACGATGGCCGGACCAATTCCGGCCGCGCCGCCCGGATTTGACGCGGGCGTCCGTGCGGCCAAAATTGGTCGACCCAAATTTGGCGTCCACTGTGTAGGACCCATGTAAAGGAACAGCAACTTCCCATACATGTCTGTAATCCCACTAACGTCTACTTTTCGTTCATCAGCATTTATGTTTTCATCGATGCCTAAAAAGTTAAGAAATATGCAAGTTTGTACACATGGGTCACGTGTGGCCAAAATCGCTAATTTTACTTCTAATTCATTTCCCCTTAGAAGTTGATTGGGACCTTTTTACACGGGTAGGGGACATGTCAGGACTGTTGCCGACATCCTGATAAAGTTTCGTCTTTATCCACTGGATATTGTCATATCTACAGCAGTTTGAAATGACCGTCCAAAAATGGGCCGCCGGGCTAAAACGGGTTAGGTTGGAATGATATCCTGACATTGTCGGTTTATAAAGACATAAAGACATCAAACATCAAAGACCAGTGCAATGAGCCACAAGGGCCCTTCTTGGTTGCACTCCGGACACTCAACCAGTTGCCCACCAAATCCGTTGATCAGGCCTCCCTGGAATACTGAAAAGCAAGCTTTCTATTCTTATAATGATTGTCTAGGCTGTTTTTTAAGATACTCAATGTGCTGCTACTGACAATGGTTTCTGGAAGAGCTGGTTCCAGTGTTCTACCACCCTGTTGGTGAAGAAATACTGTCCTGCTGTGGTTAACTTTAATTTTGAATTGATGACCTCTAATTGCCTAATTTCTGTTAAATTCAAACATTTCCCCAAGATATCCCTTCTCCAGGCCATGGACTAATTTGGGGACCTCGATGAGATCTCCTCTCAGCCTTCTGTATCTTAGTGAAAACATCTTCAATTTCTTCAATCTTTCCTCATATGCCAGGTTGCTTATGCCATTAACCATTTTCGTGGCCCTCTGTAGTACTCTCTCTAAAAGCCAACAATTTTTTTCATAGTTAGGAGACCAAGCTTTGATGCAGTATTCCAAATGTGGCCTAACATATGCGCAGTAAGGCTTCCTGATGACTTCCTCACTTTCACTTTTGTATGGTACATTCCTATTTATTCCCCAACCATTCTCAGTGCCTTCTTCCTGGCTTCCTTGGTCTGTTCTGATGCCCCCAATTTTGTGTTTAGAATAACACCCAAATCCTTACCCTGTTGAGTCACTGATAGTACTTGGCCATCCATCAACTATGGGGCCTTCATGTGCTGCTTACCTACATGCATGATTTTGCACTTATATTAAATTTCATTTGCCATTTCTTCGACCACTTCACAAGCTCGTCTAAGTCTTTGCAGCGAGATATGCTCATCTTGACCTGTTATTGCCCTAAAGACCTTCAAATCATCCGCAAATTTCAAAACTTTACTGCTTAGGCCACTTTCAATGTTATTTACAAATATAATGAACAGTAATGGCCCTAGTACTGACCCCTGGGGGACTCCACTAAGAACATTTTGCCATGATGACTTTGTACCATTTAGCATCACTGTTTGCTGTCTATCTGAAAGCCAAAACTCTATCTATTTTAAGATGCTACCTGCAATACCATGGACCTGAAGCTGCATCATTAACCGTTTATGGGGTACCTTGTCAAAGGCCCTACTAAATTCAAGATATGCTACATCAACCTGATTTCCCTGATGAAATTTTTCTGTAGCGAAGTTAAACAAATCCAAGAGATTTGTGAGACACGATCGCCCTTTTGCACACCCATGTTAAATATCTTGAATCAATCTTTCCTTCCAGATAACTATTCTATCCTTGATAATTGATTCGAGTACCTTGCATACTATGGGTGTGAGACTTACTGGCGTATGGTTTTCAACTTTCCCTCTCTCCTTTTTGAAAATAGAAATTACATTTGCCCTTGTCCAATCTGTTGGGATTTCATTTTGTGAAACTGATCTACAAAATATTATACTAAGTGGAAATGCCAGTTCCTTTTCAGTTTCCCGCAACACCCTAGCATAAATATCATCAGGTCCTGCTGCCTTGTTTGGCTTTATTTTCCTGATATGATTGTAAACAACATCACTATCAATGAAATCAACATCATTTGTCAGATCACATGTCACTGAACTATGGTGTACGGTCGGCAGATTGGTCATATCTTCCAATGTAAACACTGATTTAAACTGCTTGCTCAGCTCCTCAGCCATCTCACTATACTCACCCAATGTAGTCCCGTTTACTTCCAGTGGACCAATTGTGCTAGAAACTTTACTCAGCTTGTAGAAACTAAAGAACTTTTTACTGTCCCCATTACAGTTTCTAGCTAAATCCAGTTCTTTTGCTCGCTTTGCTGCTCTGGTTTTTGCTTCACAGTGTCTCTAGCTTTTCGATACGCCTATAGATTAACGACATTTGAGGCTTCTTTAAAGACTCTAAATGTAGTTTTCTTAGCCTTAATTGCTTTTATCAAGTCTGGTGTAAGCCATGCTGGCTTTCCTACCCTTCTTTTGCGTCTTTGCTTTTGGGGGACATGTCTAATCTGAATTTCCTTCAAGTAAGATTTGAACTTTTCCCACATTTCACAGGCATTTAAATTGAAGAATTCTTCTTCCCATCGTGTGACGCTTAAAGCCGCTCTCATGCAGTCAAAGTCTGCTCTGTTGAAATTAGGAACTTTTACCAATTCATCCTTAATAGTTCCCACTACATGTGACTTGAATCTAACTATGTTATGGCCACTTTTCCCAGAGTTTCTCGTGCAGTCAAGTCTTGAACCAATTCACTTAAATCCGAGAATACAAGGTCCAAGAATGAGCCATGCCTGGTAGGTTCCGTTACAAACTGGTGTAGGGACAGATCCTCTTTAAGGCGTTTCCTACACATCTTGCATGATGGGGAGCCAACACCACCATTTTCATATCCTTTTAGACTAGTCACCAAGAATAAGGCACTTCCCCTGAAAGTTTTTACTGATTTCCTCACAAATCACCTTATCAAGATCCAGTTGCTGAGAATGTGGCAGGGTTTCTGATCGGTAGAAAGCTACTATCTTCATTTTATTGCTGTTGCCTTTTTCCACAGCGACATCAAGCCAACTGGACTCCACACCATATTTTTCACCCCACCTGTTGCTTTTTGAGAACTGAATAAGCTATTCACATAGAGCACTACACCACCCCCTGTCACTGCTGGACCCCTATTGCACGAAACCATATTGTATCCCTGGGTCTCATAGTCCTGCAAGTTATCTCCAAAATACCCCTCA
Organism: Imbricaverruca yamaguchii; assembly: GCA_034440575.1. NCBI lineage: Eukaryota > Metazoa > Arthropoda > Thecostraca > Neoverrucidae > Imbricaverruca > Imbricaverruca yamaguchii. The sequence goes on from JAOTOL010000931.1 coordinate 29,957, forward strand.
CTGACCGATGCCCCCGTAATACGAACAAAATATGGTTGCTCCTCAGCAACATAATACTTGAGCTCATCAAATTTGCATCGAATACTCTGAGCATTAAGCATCATACACTTAACATATGTTCCATAACCACCTTTGGCTTTGTCATGCTGAAGAGTTCTTTCATCTGTGGATGAACCACCACTCTACCTGCTTGAGCTACTACTATCCCTATTTGCTGACTTTTGGGTTCCATTGCCTTGGCAGATACTATTGGCATATCCCTGAGTTGTTTAATGCAACGAAGAAGGGCTCTTAAGTGCTCCTGAGTTTTAGACATTGCGTGGGAAGAAATATACGATCTTCAATATACCAGGAGGTGCTGCGTTTACATGAAAAGTGACGTTAGGGATTATACTATGTTACTGAACGTTGCTTTTCATGTAATCTTAGCACCTCCTGGTATATTGAAGGTCGTATGTTTCTTCTCAGGCAATATCCCTGAGTTGGCAATGCCCGTGCATCCCTCCCACCCCATTTCCTAGTGGGGTGGGAGGGATGCAGGAAGGACATGCTCATACACTTTGTCTAACACACGCACCCCCTTCCCGGAGAAGTGCAGGCCATCCCCCCGATCCGATTATGTGTGTTGTTTTGTTTGTATGCTATGACAGTGCCATGCTTAACGGACATTTTAGCAAAATTAGATGGGGATACATTCGATCCGTCCCACAGTGGAGCCTTTTCTCGGGTGAAGGGGCGCCAATTTTCATTGGGCACATGCCCTCAGTATCACCCCTGTATCTCTATCCTTCAGTACTTTCGCAGTGACGTTCCTCCGAAGGAATGGCACCCCTTCAGACAAGTGCCCCATGCACATTCCTCAATCCACCCCTGTCAGGAGTCCTCGGCGCTGGCAGGACCGTCGCATCGCGAACCTTAAAATGTTGGAGTTTTGAAAGTTACTTTTAGGCACATCCTCACCTTTTCCCGGGGCTGCGGCATGGTGACGCTCCACCCGATGCCCAATCTTCATAATTGTGAATAATTATTTTCCGATATATTTTTGGTTACACGTGTGATAAAAATATTTCTTATATATTATCCGTGACACGTACTATGACGACTATTTTGCCTCTTTCGCAGGCACACGCGTACTCGGGGAGTGGCTACGCATACGTATTTAACTTTATTTTACAGAAGCAGCTAGATATTATACATGCAGCTCAATCAGAACACGATTAATTAAAACAATCGTAATTATGCGATATTTGTTAATCACACAACCCGACAGAGTGGTGCACATTTGATGTTTTGTACTGCATTGACCTGTTACTATTCCGGCCTTCTCGTTCGAAGAAACTACGATTGCTCGCATGTGGCCAGGTTTTGTTCTCAGAATTGCTTTTTCCCTGCCCGCGTGTGCCGGCTTCTTTTCCTAGACAGCTGTGCAATCTCACACCCTCAGTACGACTTCAAGGTCGATAGTCCACGTAGCAAGTGTGCGTCTGTATTGATAAAGGCAGCAAGTGTCCATCTTCAAGATTATTGTTTGACGTTGGTGACGAGGTGCCCAATTCAATATGTACAGCATTTGCTCTGCTACTTGGGTCTGGAAAAAAGCTACGAGGCATGGATATTTTTCCTAGATTAACTGGCGTGAAGAGGGTGCGTTAGGTAGCTTTAACTGGGAACTGCACTCAATGAGGATTAAATATTGCCATTCTTTTCACTACCAAGATGGAACACATAAGTAGGACCTCAAATCGATTAAAAGCTGAATATATGAACTCCACATTTTATATGGAATTTCGGACCGCAGTCCGCTTCACTGTCTCAGACTGTGTAATGCATGTTGGCATGACCGAAGCCCCGATTCCCGACCTGGGTATGTTTCTCTGTCGTGCCCACACATGTTAATAGTAATAATGTATTAATATTTCGTCATGGCCTAATCCAAAATAAAATGTGGGTGGCCTCGTAGATTGTAAGACGGCTTTGTTCGTTGATATATGAGCAACTGAAGAAACGTGGCTGGTGAACTCTGGTACACAGATAGGACGGAACGTTTCAAAGTCGCATTCGCTGTTCTTTTGTCGGGCTTTAAATTGAGTTGGACATTTATCTACCATTTAAGTGATAACCTGGTTATATGTTTAGCTTGATGCTGAACGTCACATCAATTGCGAACGTATCATATCAGCAAATTACGTGGCCTAAATCTAGCATAAAAACATAATTGAGGACATGGTCGATTAATGGGCGCGCCGGAGGGCGTCTCACATAACGTCCCTAAGGTTTCAGAAACTTCTGAAGCTAAAAGCGCAACATTTTAATGGTAGATTACGGATGTAATGAGCTCGCTTCAGTACGGATGTAATGACCCTAGGCCTTTTTAAGTGGAAATGAGGTCGTGACCGGCTGCTTCACCGCACCGCCACTTCAGTAAATATATGTTCTAAGAAGTTCGCCAAGGCATGTAAATATTACTTTTTCACATAATAAAGCATTTATAAGAAAGATAATGATATATCTGGGATGACCTTATTTAAACAGTGAGCTTGGTTGGTACCTACCATCTGACGATGGAGCCGCCAAGAACTCTGGAAGCTTATTGTTTTTAAAAAGGTGATCTTAGATATATAATTGTTATGCAAATACTGCTTATGTTACCCACTGAATGCTTATTTTACCCACTGAACTATAATTTAATTAAGCCGACTAGTATTATTGTAGGGGTGCTACTGCCTGTGTAGCGCAAGTTCTGCTATCTGAAGTGATTGAGCTGTAGCGCCTAGGCGCGTAGGTAGGGAAGGATCTAAAAAACACATCATCTTACCCATGCGGTTTGACCGACACCATCTCGACGACATGGCCGATCTCGGCAACCGCTGGCTCGAACTTCATGAAGCATACACCAAACGGTCGTCCGTGTGCAAGAGGCGTGCGGTTTGGACTTTCGTGACCTTCGGTCAGGTCAAAGGTCACCAAATGTCAGAAAAAACAACACAATTTTGGACTTACAGACATGGCCGATCTCGGCAACCGTTCGCTCGATCTTAATGAAACCTTCACCAAGCGAACAGCCGTGTACCGGAGGCGTGCGGTTTGAACTTTCGTGACCTTGTGTCAGGTCAAAAGTCACCAAGTCGCAGAAAAACACATTTTTTAGCTGACCGACATCACCGATCTCGGCAACCGCCGGCCCGATCCTAATGCAACCTTCACCAAACGAATGGTCGTGTGCCGGAGGCGTGCGGTTTAGGCTTTCGTGACCTTGGGTCATGTTAAAGGTCACCAAATCGCAGAAACACAATCTTGGGCTCACGGACATGGTGGGTATCGGCAACCGCTGCCTCGATCCTTACGAAACCTTCACCAAGCGATCGGCCGTGTGCCAGAAGCGTGCGGTTTCGACTTTTGTAACCTTAGGTCAGGTCAAAGGTCACCAAATTGCAGAAACAATCTTGGCCACAGACATGGTCGATCTCGGCAACCGCTGGAGCGATCTGAATGAATCCTTCACCAAACGATCGGCCGTGTGCTAGAGGCGTGCGGCTTGCACTTTCGTGGCCTTGGTCAAGTCAAAGGTCACCAAACCGCCGAAAAACCAAAAAACATTTCCTCGTAGACATGGCCGACCTCGGCAACCGCTTGATCGATCTCAATCAACCTTCACGAAACGATCGGCCGTGTGCCAGAGGAGTGTGGTTTGCACTTTCGTGGCCTTGGGTCAGGTCTAAGGTCACCGAATCGCCGAAGAACCAAACAAAATATTCGCAGACATGGCCGATTTCGGCAACCGCTAGATTGATCTGAATGAAACCTTCACCAAACGAACGGCCCTGTTCCAGAGGCGTGCGGTTTGGACTTTCGCCTCTGGCACACGGCCGATCGTTTGGTAATTATTTCATTGAGATCGATCCAACGGTTGGCGAGATCGGCCGTGTCTGCGAGCAAATATTTTTGGTTCTTCGGCGATTTGGTTCCCTTTGACCTGACCCAAGGCCACCAAAGTCCGAACCGCACGCTTCTGACATACGGCCGATCTTTGGTAAAGGTTTCATTAATATCGATCCAGCACCTACTGAGATCGGCCAGGTATGTGTGTATGCATGTATGTATGTATGTATGTATGCATGTATGTACGTGTGTGTGTGTGAGCGTGATTGTGTGTATGTGTGTCTGTATGTATGTATATATGTATGTATGTATGTATGTATATACCCACTGCACCCAGTGGTGACGATGCCCATGCACATACGAATTGTTACTTGTCCCATACTCTCATGATGTGATGGATCGATGTGTAATTGATGTGATATCTGTCATGCTGAGGGGAAAGGCTGAAAAATCTTCCATTTGTACGTAGCACGGGATCCCTGATTCAGTGCTGGGCTGGAACCTAAAACTAACGTTTTCAAAGCATGCCTGTACGTCGTCAGACGCTGAGTACCACGCACCAGCTCTCACTTGTCCCGTCCCTCCCTCCAATCGCAGGTGAAGGCGCCGCTTTCCGGTCCATCCGTTGCCACTGCCATGACGCCGGAGGCCACCTCCGGAGACTTCGACTGTCAACCGAGCGACAGTGGCGGTGGCGTGGTCAGCCTCGGGGACGATGGGCCGGCCGACGGCAACAAGTTGTCGGCCGCGGGGCCGCCCGACCCGACGTCGACGCCGGCCATCGACACGTACTTCACCGACAACCGAGTGGACGTGCCGCCCGGAGACGAGGTCAGTTGAGGTCGGCTCGGGCGGTGGGTCACGCCCGGCGGGTGGCGCCGCGGCACGCCGACACGTACGGCCGCCTGGTCTGCAGGTGTTCAAATGTCCTCCAGCGACCACGAAAATGTGACATTTTTCTCGAGAGTTTCACAAAACGAAACCCACGGTACTTGATATTCGCTAAGTAGATCAGGACAATTTATGTACTGAAATGCGTTGGGTTGGCCAGACAATCACGAACGTTCAACGACTTTGAAGACTGAAGACATGACTTTGAAGGTGGAGTATGATCCGGGCAGTGTAAAATAATTGACCATGCGGCCTGGAAAGTCACAGTTAATGGAGTTGTGCTATTTCATCCTTGTCTTAGGTTTTTACCATTTTGCTACATGTGTGGGCAGTCATTATACACACGACTGCTGAACAGTGTCCTAAAATTATTTCACCATTAACTGTGTGGATGAAGAAAGAAGTTGCTTGGGAATAGTGGAAGATTGGAAGAAAATGAAGGATCGTCACATAAGGATTAAAAACGTGGAATGCCTTTCACTTCAGTCACATGCATTTTACATTATTTAGCAGTTGTGTGTATGACTGTCCACACATGTGGCAAAGTGGTAAAAACCTAAGGCAAGGATGAAATAGCACAACTCCATTAACTGTGAAATTCCAGGCCACATGGTCAATTATTTTACACTGCTACTGAATAATGTAAAATGCATGTGACTGAAGTGAAAGGCATTCCGCTTTTTTAATCCTTAAGTGGCGATCCTTTATTTTCTTCCAATCTTCCAATATTCCCAAGCAACTTCTTTCTTCATCCACACAGTTAATGGTGAAGTAATTTTAGGACACTGGATCCGGGTGTCCCCTGTAAGCACCAGTGCCACGGGTGCCCCCTTGTGGGCTTGGTTGAAGGGGCGTTTATTTCAGTCGGCAAAAGGTCGCTGTGCCCAGCAGCGGCGACCGAACATCACGGGACGTTGGATGTATATTTGTCGGCTTGTTTCCATGGGCTACGGTGCAGACTGGGGAGTTAATTTGAGCAGACAAGGTGCATTTCCCGGGAACGACAGCGTGATGTTGTCCCAAGGCATCAATGCCACGCAATAGTCTGCCTGTTGTCTCAGAGTCTGTTTAGCGACACGGCTGACGACGCCGATGGCACTGCCGCCTGCAGGAGAAGGCGTTCAGCTTCAGGAAGCTGTGGGCGTTCACCGGCCCCGGCTTCCTCATGAGCATCGCCTACCTGGACCCGGGCAACATTGAGTCCGACCTGCAGTCCGGCACGGTGGCCAGCTACAGGGTGAGCGGCGGCGGGTGTGACGCTTCGGCGACGATCCGGCGGACCTCTTCGGAGGGCAGAACTGCGGACGCTAGATCAGCGCCGGGTGTGCAGTTAGCCCCTGTAACGCCCTGAGCCTCCAACGTAAACACGTCATGTAGCGCTCAGCGGCCGTGGATGCGATGCTGGTGTGGTGTACCACCTGCACAGCTGCTGTGGATGGCACACTGTTGTGATGTACCACCTGCACAGCTGCTGTGGGTGGCACACTGTTGTGGTGTACCACCTGCACAGCTGCTGTGGATGGCACACCGTTGTCACGTACCACACCAACAGGTGCTGTGGATGGGATACTGTTGTGATGTACCACCGGCACAGCTGCTGTGGATGGCACGCTGTTGTGATGTACCACCCCCACAGCTGCTGTGGATACTACCCGCACAACTGGTGTGGATGGGACACTGTTGTGACGTACCACCTGCACAGCTGCTGTGGATGGCACACCGTTGTCACGTACCACACCAACAGGTGCTGTGGATGGGATACTGTTGTGACGTACAACCCGCACAGCTGCTGTGGATGGGACACTGTTATAACGTGACCCCCACTCCGGCAGCCGTTCTGGATGCTGCTGTCGGCGAGTGCACTGGGTCTGCTGATGCAGCTGCTGTGGATGCTGTGATGTGACCCCCGCTCCGGCAGCTGCTGTGGATGCTGCTGTCGGCGACCGTGCTGGGTCTGCTGATGCAGCGGCTGGCTGCGCGGCTGGGCGTTGTCAGCGGCATGCACCTTGCAGAGGTGTGCGCGCGCCAGTACGCGCCTGGACCGCGCTACGTGCTCTGGGTGATGATCGAGGTGGCCATCGTCGGTTCCGACATGCAGGAAGTGATCGGCACCTCCATCGCGCTTTACCTGCTCTCCAACAAAAAGTGGGTCGTATCGTCTGCTGCTTTCCCTTCGCGCTGTTGAGGAACACGACTCTGGCTTAGTTTCCTAGAAGATTGGTTAGAGTTAGCGAGCCAGTAAAGCGGAAAGCAGCGCAATCTTTGTTTTCTGGCCAGCACGTGCACTCAAGAGGCGCTTGGTTGATGTAAGTAACTTTGTGTGCTTTTTATTCCCTATTTAGAATCATGCATATGAGCATGCACTCGATTAAATCGATGCTGGCATAGTACTTGCCGAAACCTTGCTTACTGGCTCCTTTTTATTTACATCGATTATCTTGTCCATTCGGACCACATTATGTTACACCAATAGTTGATGGGGGTGGTTTGAGCCTTGCAAAACAAAGAATTTTGTTTCGGAATGGGTAGTACAAATATGATTCTTCAGGGCCATATACGTCGGCATTTTTTGTGGCAAGGTCCTGGCCGAAAGTTTACACCTTATGTGATGAACTGCATATTTTCCTGCCCTTTTTGTTTATCCAGCGTGCAATGTCGCGTGTTTTGGGCGATCCTAATGTTAATGTACATTAACAACTGAACGCAAATGTTAGACAAGCTTCATACAAAGGTGAAATCAGGCTACCTGGTCAGTAGATGATGGCCAAATGCGTTCTGATGCCTTGCCCAGAGCATGGTTTCATTTTGTATTTCATACATGTGTCATGTGCTTTCATTTCATACCCCACATGCCGGTCCCGATCCCATGATAAATATGTCGGACTAACTTCCTAACTATGTCGTTGGTTGTTCCACAATATAGCAAAATATGAGGGATACCAAGACTATTTGACCAAGATTCAACATAAATTGTCAAAAATGGTTTACTTCCCAGAAGTTGGAAGGAGCAATGCATGATGTATTGCTTGTGCATCAGAATATGGAGCTGTAGTTGCATCCCAGCACTTGCAATCCGGTTATTTCGACGGTGAAGCTGTTTCATTAAAGACCTGCTGGTAAATAGCGCAAATCAATATTACTGTCCTTAGAACTGTAGCCGCTTAGAGACAATAGAGCATATATTGTTCGGAAATTTGCCAAATGAACATATTTGCAATTTTATCTCCAGAATCAGCCCTCTGAATATTTGACGTCTACAGTAAACGTTAGACTCCCTTACCCATACAGATGAATTGACCAGATAGACTTGCCCACACCGGTGCGTATGCAAACTATTTTTTCTTCTTCAGAATTCCGCTGTGGGGTGGAGTTTTGATCACAGTGCTGGACACCTTCACCTTTCTGCTGGTCGACAAGTACGGCATGAGAAAGCTGGAGGCCTTCTTCTGCTTGCTGATCGCCATCATGGCCGTCATGTTCGGTTACGAGGTGAACGATGTCGGCTAATCCCTTTAAATGAGTGCGTTCTCGCCGGTATTCCCTGACCTTGTCTGAATGTCTGACTGGCTGGCGGGCAGCAACTCCCGCAGCTATTCCCTGACCTCGTCTGAATGTCTGACTGGCTGGCGGGCAGCAACCCCCGCAGGTATTCCCTGACCTTGTCTGAATGTGTAGCGGGCTGGCAGGCAGCAACCCCTGCAGATATTCCCTGACCTTGTCTGAATGTGTAGCGGGCTGGCAGGCAGCAACCCCCGCAGGTATTCCCTGACCTTGTCTGAATGTGTAGCGGGCTGGCAGGCAACAACTCCCGCAGGTATTCCCTGACCTTGTCTGAATGTGTAGCGGGCTGGCAGGCAACAACTCCCGCAGGTATTCCCTGACCTTGTCTGAATGTGTAGCGGGCTGGCTGCAGCAACTTCCGCAGGTATTCCCTGACCTTGTCTGAATGTGTAGCGGGCTGGCAGGCAGCAATTTCCACCACCTCCTTCTTTTCCTTTTCTTCCACATGGTCTTGAAGAACTTTTAGATTGTCAGAATGGATGCTACTTTTTACAGTGATGGTTAATGTTAGATACCAGATATGTGCTCACAACTGATATCCTTAGTTAGTTTATGCGTACTTACCAAATTAAGTACGTAGGTAGTATGACATGGCGCGTATGTTACACATACTTTACCAGTAAGCATGCATACGTCATTTCTGCAAGATACCTACCAAAGACCAAAGTCTATTAGCCAAGGATTGTATGAGCACTAAGCATACATTCTGGTGACTCTAATTACTGCTGTTAATCGGAGCCCACGCAACTTCTTGAAAATGCTGTTCATGGGAACTAATACCCACTTTAGCCGTTGCCAAGTTTCAGTGGTCTGAAATTATATTTTTGTGCGGTGGAGGGCAGCAAGCAAGGACGTCACAACCCGATATGATGTCGAATGAAGTCGACAGAAACGATAGAAAACGCTGCTGAGAAGCGAAAATTAGCAATAGCGTAACAAACTACTTTTTAGCATTAGCACCAGTTAACGTAAGGCAGCCTAAGCATTGACTAATGCAGCGGCGACCTTTCGCATTTTATAGGAACCAATTCGGGACGTCGAAACTCCACTCTAGTAGGTGGAAGAAAGTTCCTACAAGGTGTTGATTTCCACTGAAATTTAAAACTTTCATGATAATGCTGAGCACGGATGCAACCTTGTATTCTATTGGCATACATCCAGCAAATTCGTGTATGCAGATGCTTTTGTCTTTTCTCCCAACACATCACAGGTGGTTTCAGATCGAACGTACGATATACTGGTGCGATATACCGGAAATACTAGAAGAAAAACGTATCGCGTCAGGTAGACACAAGCCCTCCTCAGCTTTCATGGCGGATGGGCGGTTCCTGTGTTTGGATAATAATTGCGTAAAGTGGGAAAGATAGCGACTGTGCATCTCTCCGCCTGCCACGCTTGACCATAAACACACACCGCTATCGCTCTCGCTGATTCTCTATTTGTGACACGATCTGTGTTTTCCCCTCTTGAACCGTGTGCGCATGAGTTCCGGCTGTCTGGGGATGGTGCGCCAGGTCAGATTTGATCGGGTAGGCTGGTCAGCCTGTCGGCTCAGTGCAGCAGCTCCACGCCCGGAATGTAACACTAGCTCAGCGTTCGCGAGCATGTGCCCAACTAACGTGCCTGTTCATGGTTTGCCAGTAGTGTAGTTTGCCAGAACAGACACGACTTTAAAGTGAATAGGGCCTGGTGGCTGATCCAGTGGACAAGATAAGCGTTGTTTGAAGTCGATAATATCGGCAGTATCATTTGGAAAAGTGTAATCACATAGGGGACAAAATCAAAACCCTATCAATACCAAAGAAAAGTACAGCGGTATGGTCCGAGCGTTTGTTTTCAAATTATATAGTTATTATACGATGAGAACTTAGGAAAAAGGTATTGAATTAGCAATGAATGGTTACATTTCAGGCGATTTATTCAAATTGTAAACTGGTAGCTGGTGAGTAAAGAGGTGTAATGGTAGGCATACACATATTGGGGTCTATCCCTGCACCGCCTCGAAGGCGAAGCCCGTGTGTCGATGTACTAATATTCCGTTAGTGTAGCTGTTGCGGCATATTCCATTGGTGCAGCTATACTGGCGTATTCCATTGATGCAGCTATAGTGGCATATTCCATTGGTGCAGCGATGACGTATATTCCATTAGTGCAGCTGTAGCGGCATATTCCATTGGTGCATCTGTAGTGGCATATTCCATTGGTACAGCGATGACGTATATTCCATTAGTGCGGCCATAGCGGCATATTCCATTAGTGCAGCTTGAGCTGGATATTCCGTTGGTGCAGCGTCCCGTCTGCGGACGATGATGTGGTGGTTACCTGTTGCCGGTGTGTTGCAGTATGTGGTGGTTACCTGTTGCCGGTGTGTTGCAGTATGTGGTGGTTACCTGTTGCCGGTGTGTTGCAGTATGTGGTGGTTACCTGTTGCCGGTGTGTTGCAGTATGTGGTGGTTACCTGTTGCCGGTGTGTTGCAGTATGTGGTGGTTACCTGTTGCCGGTGTGTTGCAGTATGTGGTGGTTACCTGTTGCCGGTGTGTTGCAGTATGTGGTGGTTACCTGTTGCCGGTGTGTTGCAGTATGTGGTGGTTACCTGTTGCCGGTGTGTTGCAGTATGTGGTGGCGGCTCCGCCCCAGGCCGACGTCCTCTCCGGGATGTTCGTGCCCGGCTGTCAAGGCTGCGACAAACGAGCGCTGATCCAGGCGGTGGGCATCATTGGCGCCGTCATCATGCCGCACAACCTGTACCTCCACTCGGCACTCGTCAAGGTAACATCATGCCACACACCTGTATCTCCACCCGGCTCTCGTCAAAGTAACGTCTGTCATGCCACACACCTGTACCTCCACTCGGCTCTCGTGGAGTGGAGTCATGCCACGCAGCCTGTTGCCCTGCTGAGCTGGCAAGGTGTCCTCTCCCGTAAGGTTCGTCAGGCCGGAAGCGTGCTATGGCAACTGTGCACCTCCTTGGCAACAGCTGCCTGGACACGGTGCCTCCATTCATCGTCTCCATACGGTCGATGCAACAACACAACGTAATGGAGGACTTCACCAACAAGCACCTTGGAGGGAAGTTCGAGGTTTCCTCAGGGCGTAGAGTTTCTGAACAATGTCGCGGCGAAGATGAAATGATAGGTGATCAATGTCACCCGGTCCTGAGGCCTGAGTTATGAGCGTTGTGAGGTCGTTTGGTGGTCATAACTGTCAGCATCATTAAATTGCTTGGAATGCATACAAATATGATTGCCTTCATGTGGTGAAGCGACCACACGCATCCAAGTTGGTTCACTGACCTTACCAGACGGCTGGCATCCACGCAGGAACCACCTCAAGTGTTCCTGATGACCCCGAGCTGTCTTTGTGTAATAAGTGGTTGCCGACCGAAATTTTCGACTCCATGTCGTTGGAAGGCTGCTCCGAGACGATCCACATTGCAGCGATCCAGCAACATGAACAGCAGTGCCGGAAGTAGAAAGTTACAGCGGTGCAACTTAGTGACCCTTTCTCGTCTTTGTCCTCGTGCTAGCTCCTGGAAGTTGTCAAACGAAATGGAACCTGTCATGTGAAGCAACGCATCCTCACTGAGAGCCGCTGCGAGATCCCAGCGCCCGACACGTTCGTCCTGATGTATAAGGATCCAGATTTCAAAGCTACTGAGCAGGGCACTACGGATTGCAAGTTCGTCGATTCAAACCCCTCAAAGGGCGGGCGGAATTACCAAGTCAATTCCTGATACCCGCTTCCAATCGGCGTGAGAGGTGGGAGACGCCATACGGCCTATCGGTCGAATCCAAGTGGTTTCTTCTTACAAGCTGTTTGATTTCCCGGTTCGACCGATAAGCGTGGCCGTGATGTGGACGAGGAACAGTCTCGCTGGTGGAAAGAGTTATAAGGATCCACGGCTGTTCTGTGGGGAGGCGCAGGTCTATCCGACTGGGGGTTATGGCGTCACCGGCGACGCGTGGGCGATCGAGCCTCTGCTGTATCGTATAGCATACGTCATCCGGCGCACTTGGCCGTCGCGTCCCACCGCGGGCCTCCCGGCGTGGCTGACCTCCGGCGGATGACCTCTGACCCTGCTGCTGAGATCAGCAGTGATCGAGTGCGGCCGGATGCACGCCCGGGAGCGAGCTGGGTGCTGCCGTTGTCAAAACTAGGGCGTGTTTTGGTGACTCAGAGTCACGACAGTGTCGGAGGCGTATGCAGTCCACCGAACGTGCTCACCAGTTTTTCCATGTGTGATGGCCGCCGCCGATCAACACCAACTGTATACAAACAGCCCTGGCTCGTGTCCGGTGTTGGACCGCTCACGGACTCTGTTTGGTACGGAGGCCCAGCCCAGATCCCATTGTGCATCGTACAGTGTGCAGCTTGGATTTCTTGGAATCCAAGCTGCATTCCAAGCTGGATTTCTTGGAATCCAAGCTGCACACTGTACGATGCACAATGGGATCTGGGCTGGGCCTCCGTACCAAACAGAGTCCGTGAGCGGTCCAACACCGGACACGAGCCAGGGCTGTTTGTATACAGTTGGTGTTGATCGGCGGCGGCCATCACACATGGAAAAACTGGTGAGCACATTCGGTAGACTGCATACGCCTCCGACACTGTCGTGACTATATTATAATATATTGACATCTCGTCTCGTGTAGCCTGGCACTATGGATGAAACGAGCAAGGCCAGGTGAAACCCTCGCCGTTTGCACCAAGCGTGTTACACAGTGGCTAGCAGGGGCCGATCCGGGAATTTTCATGGGTGCGCATGTCCGGAGGTCCGCCACTTTGCCCTATGGAGGGTACCCGTGGCTGCAAAATGTGAGAGGGAGTGCACTAGAGCCTTTTCTGCTCGGAGAGGCGCCTCCTGCTGAACAAATCAAGAGGGTGTGCATTCGGGCTTTCCTGGAGACCTCCTTTTCTTGAAAGGACGCCTTTTCCTCTCGGAACAGCGCCTCTGGCTAAAAGAAAATTGGAGGGGGAGATGCACTCGACCCTTCCCAGGGGGTGCCGTTTTCCGTCCGGAGGTGTATCGCCTTCCCATGTGGACACATGTCCTCAGTGGCTAATAAAACTTGCAAGCGAATGCTTTCGAGACGACAAGGACAAATTGGTCAGCGATTTCGAATTCACCTCGTCAGAACATTCCGGAATATATGTTCGGTTGAGGAAGGTCGCCCAAAGTAAAATGAGGTCACTGACTTCGTTTGAAACTGATGTCATGGGTGACGCCGCATAGTCTGAGAACATGTGCTTTCATGAAATGCTTATCACCAAGGCGCAGGAAAATAAAACAAGTCTCCAACCTTTTTATGCTTCAGTTCCCTGCCGAATATTTTGCAAGGCGTGCTCTTGCAGAGAAGTCCACCTCTACACCCATGTGTAGAATAGAAATGTATGCAACACCATAATCGTTTTCGTCCTCCATGATTTTTGCTTGTTTATTGCCCCTCTCAGCTCTCTGATCTCCCATCTCCCATCTCATCTCTCTGATGCATGGAATATTTCGCACGGAATTCTATGAAATTGCCCACCCACAGTCTTCCACAGACACCATGCCTGAACGTCTGAATTACCCCTTCTGAACCGTTTCTATTACTTCGCTGCATTTACTTTTACAAGGGATTGTCGATACACATCATTCGGTGTAGTTTTTGTCCTATAGATACAGACATGCATTCACGGAGGTTGCAGACTTGGAAATAAAACTTTGGTATGGCAAGCAGCGGTGTATCCAGGATGTTCGTATTAGTTTCCAGACCCGCCCTAAAGATAACACCTCTTTTGACTTGGATTAATGCCTCTTTTTAAATCCACGTTTTTAAATCCACCAAAAACAAGATGAAGAAAAAGGTGATAGCCTTTTTGTGCAACCTTTCATAACTCGGCGAATATGATGTGGCATCCCACCGTCAATATCTACATCACATTGTTTGTTTATTTTTGCTTTTGCGGTTACTTTATTCACGCTATGGAAGTCGCCACCCCTACTATTTATTATATTTTCACTTATACGTCATGTCTGGGGTCATTTTCCGCTGAAAACAATGCCATTCCAAAGCAAGGAAAATATAATTATAGTGGGCACACGCCGTTAGTGGTGGTGGTTTTCGCTGGCTTAATGATATCTGCATGTTATCTCGTGCGTGTCCCAAGCTAATGTGGTAATTGCAGCTGACATATTGGAAGTCAAAATGTCAAAAATGATCCCATATAAGTTGTCCTGTAGCAGATGCAAGTGTCGAAATTCTCACTTTTTAACTCGAGATGATGCTGAATAGACTGTAGACACGTGTCATAGTCCACACTGAACAAAAATCACCACTTGCCCCTTCATTAGAAATCCATATTACTTGCATGGAAGCAAACTCCTGCACAACGGCTGAACAGGACCATTTTGAGAATCAAATGTAAATATTATTCACGTTTTCATTTCCAACAAGCATATGCACACATCAGGGGGAAGAGACATACCCCTCCATAGCAGCTAAAGGTGCCCGTTCAGAGAGGGGAACGTAAAGTATCCCCTGGAGGGATATTTAGTTTGGAATTTTTTTTTTTTTTAAACATAAAGCGCCATTGCTCAAATGTCGAATTCTATTTTTTATGCCAACAAAAATGGCTCAGGAGCTGAGGAGACTAGTGAGAACTGAAGGCCCCCTTGAGACCTGAAGGGGCCCTGCCCCACATGAGAGCTGGTGGGCCCCTGAAAGTTTGAGAGGCTGAATGGTCAGTAGAGGTCAGGGCCCGATGTGAAGGGCCCCTGTTCCGACGCAAGGATCAAATGTGCACATCAGGGGGAAAGGGTCACACCCCTTCCGACGCTTTACATCTGCCCCGGAAGAGGCTGATGTAGAGCGTCCCGTGTCGGTGCAGGGGGTCTCAGACCGATGCAGAGTGTCGCCGGCCGATGCAGAGGGTCGCGGGTCGATGCAGGGGGTCGCGGGCCGATGCAGGGGGTCGCGGGCCGATGCAGGGGGTCGCGGGCCGATGCAGGGGGTCGCGGGCCGATGCAGGGGGTCGCGGGTCGATGCAGAGTGTCGCCGGCCAATGCAGAGTGTCGCCGGCCGATGCAGAGGTCGCGGGCCGATGCAGGGGGTCGCGGGCCGATGCAGAGGGTCGCGGGTCGATGCAGAGTGTCGCCGGCCGATGCAGAGTGTCGCCGGCCGATGCAGAGGGTCACGGGCCGATGCAGGGGGTCGCGGGCCGATGCAGGGGGTCGCGGGCCGATGCAGAGTGTCGCCGGCCGATGCAGAGGGTCGCGGGTCGATGCAGAGTGTCGCGGGTCGATGCAGAGTGTCGCCGGCCGATGCAGAGGTCGCGGGCCGATGCAGGGGGTCGCGGGCCGATGCAGGGGGTCGCGGGTCGATGCAGAGTGTCGCCGGCCAATGCAGAGTGTCGCCGGCCGATGCAGGGGGTCGCGGGCCGATGCAGAGGGTCACGGGCCGATGCAGAGGGTCACGGGCCGATGCAGGGGGTCGCGGGCCGATGCAGGGGATCGCGGGTCGATGCAGAGTGTCGCCGGCCGATGCAGAGTGTCGCCGGCCGATGCAGAGGGTCACGGGCCGATGCAGGGGGTCGCGGGTCGATACAGGGGGTCGCGGGCCGATGCAGGGGGTCGCGGGCCGATGCAGGGGGTCGCGGGCCGATGCAGAGGGTCGCGGGTCGATGCAGAGTGTCGCCGGCCGATGCAGGGGGTCGCGGGCCGATGCAGGGGGTCACGGGCCGATGCAGGGGGTCGCGGGCCGATGCAGGGGGTCGCGGGACGATGTAGAGGGTCGCCGGCTGACGAAGAGGGGCTCCGGGCCGATGGAGGGTGCCCATGGGTAGACGCTGAGGGCCTCTGATCGGACAAACATGAAGGGTCTTTAAGTCGGTGGAGGTGCTCCAAGCCGATATGAAGGCCCGATGGACTGATGGACGTGGCCCCGGGTTTTCCGACCCGAGGCCCAGGGCTGCAGACCTACTTGATAAATTGTCACTAAGGGGGACGAAGGCGACAAAGTACGCTTCAAAGCGAAAATTCGGTTGCAATTAGCGAATTTACATCTACAAAACGAACAAAAGAATGGTTGGCTCACTTCGGGGACCACTCCCATGTTGTAAAGTGTTAAATATGCGCATCATTATCAAAATTCCTTGTCAATGCGTTGCGAATGATCAACTCTGGTCGAAACGCCACAAAGTGCAAATAACAAATTGTCAAGGTGCCCATGTCGTTCAAAGCGGGCCATGTCTATCAGAGAACCAGTTAAGCAGTTAAGGAATGTTTGTCTGCCTTTCGAAGCTCCTATGTGCGCCCATATCCACTGTGCTCCATTTTATGATGATAATGCAGGTCCCCGAGGTCTAAGAATTTTCACTTAAGGGGCTTCGCAACATTATCGGTGACCTGATAAAATAATGTACTTTCAATGAAACTCTGAGTATTACATTGCCGTTTGTATCAGCGGAATCTGTTCATTGGTCGCACAGATGCCGGGGGCGTAGAACGTTCCCCATCCGCCACGTTATCGGGTGTGATAAATTCGCGTTGATGTCACTCTAAGAAGAAGAGTATTCCTCTGTAAGTGGCTTGAGTTCATGGGAAAAATATTTCCTTCAGGGTGTCTCGACACGACGAAACCCAACAAGATGAGGGCCATCTATGGCACGATGCTACTTGTAATACAGCCCGGACATTTTCCGAATGCAGCCGCTGCCGCCTACCCCGGTGAACAAACTATTGTACGATAGTCTCACTCTCAGTGAGACTATCGTACAATAGTTACGATACAATAGTACAACAGAATGGCAAATGAAATTTAATTTTGATAAGTGCAAAATCATGCATGTAGGTAGGCAGCATATGAAGGCTCCATACTTGATGGGTGGCCAAGTGCTATCAGTGACTCAACAGGAGAAGGATTTAGGTGTTATTCTAAACACAAAACTGGGGGCATCAGAACAGACCAAGGAAGCCAGGAAGAAGGCACTGAGAATGCTCGGGGCAATAAATAGGAATGTATCATACAGAAGTGAGGAAGTGATCAGGAAGCTTTACTGTGCATACGTCAGGCCACATTTGGAATACTGCATCCAAGCTTGGTCTCCTAGCTATGAAAAAGATTGTTGGCTTTTAGAGAGAGTATAAAAGAGGGCTACAAAAATGGTTAATGGCATAAGCAACCTGGCATATGAGGAAAGATTGAAGAAATTGAATATGTTTTCACTTAGATATAGAAGGCTGAGAGGAGATCTCATCGAGGTTTTTAAATTTGTCCATGGTCTGGAGAGGGGATACCTTGGGGAAATGTTTGAATTGAACAGAAATGATGCAATTAGAGGTCATCAAATCAAAATTAAAGTTAACCACAGCAGAACAAGGTTAAGGCAAACTTTCTTCACCAACAGGGTGGTAGAACACTGGAACCAGCTGCCAGAAAACATTGTCAGTAGCAGCACATTGAACATCTTTAAAAACAGCATAGACAATCATTATAAGAATAGAGGGCTTGCTTTTCAGTATTACAGGGAGGGCTGGTTGACACATTTGGTGGGCAACTGGTTCAGTGTACAGAGTGCAACCAAGAAGGGCCCTTGTGGCTCATAGTTGCACTAATATTTTATGTCTTTATGTCTTTATGTCAGCGAGACAAGGGTACTAAAGTTCAGCGGCACCAACATTCCGGATGGCCTTCACTTTGGCAAAACCCCGGA
Source organism: Imbricaverruca yamaguchii (assembly GCA_034440575.1). Lineage (NCBI taxonomy): Eukaryota > Metazoa > Arthropoda > Thecostraca > Neoverrucidae > Imbricaverruca > Imbricaverruca yamaguchii. The sequence goes on from JAOTOL010000931.1 coordinate 47,982, forward strand.
TCCGTTACTGGAATGCCATGGGATTCGTGAAGTGAAATCTGTACTCCCTTCTCGCTTCCCTCCAATGATGGTGAAATTGCTACGCGGGGGGTCAAATTGCCTACCAAGTGACAACAATCCAGTAATGGAGGTTCATTTTTGGCCAGCTCTCGACTTCCCATCATCGTGAGAATCGCCATGGGCCTAACTCTCGGATGATGTGGGTGGGCGAATTAAAAAAAAACTACAATCTTCGCTCCCGCTGACGCCTATCTTGCCTCTGGTGCGTCACTAAGACTGCAGCTCTCGAAACATAGTTATGTTTGCCAGACACTCATGTACAAGGTTGAATGCTCAGGGCCCCGATATGTTCAGGTCGACATCGATGTTTAAGAGTGTGATAAGACTTCATGCGCATTGACTATGCTCGTTATATAATCCTCCGACATAGCTATCTGGTCGAGCAGTTCTTACAAATCGGAATTAATCTGAATACAGCGATACACACCGGAGCGTTTTTGCAACAGTCGAGCAAAAAGAACACGACCCCATTGTGCTTATGTTCTCTTCAATATATTAAATATATTCGAAGAGACATGCAGATCTGAATGGAGGTGGCAGAGTTCCCAATATTCATCCATGCAGCTAAAACGTCTCTGATAGCTGAATCGAAAATATCTGTGATATCCAAAGTGGTTTGCCGCTCTTCGACTAATGGAATGCAAAGCAGCGAGGTGACGACGCCCTGACAGGGAAATACAAGAGAGTTGGCAAGCGGATGCTTAATCATCGCGGAGCTGGATGCAACCAACAGCGAGCTGGATGCAAGTGTCCAGGCACTCCGTCACGGAAAACTTAATAGGAAGAGATTCCGTGGCTTAAATAGATTATCTTCATGCAACGCACAGTAATAAATGTAAATGTTGATAATCGCGACTGTAGGTACAGCCTGTGCGAGAACTTTCATTTTCACACTAATGTGTCCACTTTATACCTGTAATATGTACAATGCATACAATGCATTTAGTATCGCCGATTACACATGTCACAACATTGTTTTGGATGTCGTTTAGCTGGGACATTTTTTTTTAATTGATGGAAGATGAATCCAGTCGGATTGCGGCCCCGTCAGGCTCCGAACAGCAACGACCATTCTCCCAGTAATTTCATCCAGTAAATGGGTGCAATTACTACGATCATTCTCACTGTATGGTTTCAGCAGGGTATGTCTCCATCACAGAAAGCTACGTGTTACATTTGCTCACGGTCTCCAGGGTCCACGTGGTCGGTGACTAATTGCACGCGGTTGGCCCCACGGTGTTGCCAACTTTGCATTGTAATATCACGCAATTTATCGAGGTACTGCATGTATGCCGTGACACACAACCTTCCACACCAAAATATGTGTAACTGTGAGAAGTTTCCGGCTCACTTCATAGTAGTATGAGTGAGATCGGCTTAGTTCCAGTCATGAGCGGTACTATGCGAAGTATATTTGGAAGTGGCTACTTTCGAATGTATGTGTATTGGTACGTCATATCAGGGGCGTCGATTTGTATCCTTTTGTGGGGGCCATGGCCTCACCAATGTTGATCTCGGCCCCCCAGCAACCTGATATTTTTGTGCTGATAGGAAAGCTAAGGAAAAAAGAAAGAAAATGACATGCTACTTAGAAAACTTAGTTGATGCCAACCAGGACATTTTTAACTGAAATAAAAGATTTGGATTGGATAGTGGATTGACTCTCGAACTCTTCCTGGAAAATTGAAAACTGTGTGGAAAAAACAAACAGGAGTTGGATTTTCTTCCACTTTGCAAGCAAAACTTCCATCATAAAATGTTGAGATTAGCTGATGCTGATGCATTTAAAACCAGATTACCTGACAAAATATGCAAGGCCACTAGATAACAATTGCACTGTCATGATGCTTGCATACATGACCAATAGCAAAAGCACATGCATATGGAGCTTGATCTGACTCAGTCCATTCTTAATTTCCAGGCATGCACATTGTGAATCACGCACACAATCCTAGTCAGTCAGCAAGTCAGTTATTGAGATTGACATACAAAGTATATTTATACTCAACAGCAAACCCATAACACTATAATCTTGATATTTACCTTGGTACCTACCAACCTAAATACCCAATGACAATGCGCATATATTCAATAATAATATGGGGAAAAGCAGTTTATGGGACCAACAATAGACACATGCGCGCCAAATACATCTGCCAGTTTATGATAGCATGAAAGAAAAAGTCAACAAGAAGCTATATGCACACTGTATTATAATCACTATTCTTGAAGAAAGCAATAAGTAGGTACTAAGCCGTAGTTTACAGCACACTAAACGAACCCTGTAGTTGCACAAGGTCGAACCCCGTCACCAAATATCTGGAGGGACTTAATAGACACTAGCGCGCATGAAATGCCACAATCGCGTTCTTCAGAACATTCAAAATCGTAGTATCCAAAGATAATATGTTCAGTTATAGAAATAACAATCTCAAGTTCAAATTTGCGGTTGCGGTCGACACATATGACAAAGGTAAGACATTTGTGATGCAATTTCGCGCAGTGTTTAAGAACGTTAGATGAAGGAATTGGTAGGTAGCATTCAACAAGTCCAGTTCATGCCTTTTTCTGATTTGTGCTCAGGGATTCATGGATTCTTTGTTAATAGCACACAACTACCGTATTTGTTTTCAAGAAGAGCTGGTTTTAGTTTGCTTTTATTCATATTTTCATTCCATTGCTCTTCGTGCTTTTTCTGCCCGGGATTCGGGTACCCAATGCTGCATTTCCGTCAGGGGTTGGCACACTTCGGTAAATTTTCAGCTTAAGGTAATTTCCGATTTATTATGTTTTTTAATCCAATGTTTGGGAATGTGATGAACATGCTGCGATCAATCAGTTTGGTAAATTCGTCGTTTAAGGTGTTTTATGAATTCTTGGAATTATCCTTACAATGCAATGTTTATGAATGTGACTAAGATGATGGGACTACTCACTTTCTGTACAATTGCCTGCTTTTCAGGTTGTGATCGAAATAACACAAAAGGGGCATTGAATAAGGTGACAGGATGAAAGATATGTTTTGAGAGAAAAAATTATATAATCGATCGATCGTTTGTAATCGATGACAGTGCTTTCTTGAAGCATGTCTAAAGCAGATGAAGGAAATGTATTCCTTTGAATGTAGAGGTCCTTTCAACCATATGTTATGTCCTTCACAGTACTGCTCCATCCACCTCCAACTCGAACCCTGACAAAACTTTAGAAGCGCATCCATCTCCAAAGTAGCCTGTGGAAGAAAGCATGTATTGCAGCATAACTACTGTGACCTAAATTGCATTGTATCCCTGTTGCCTTATAATCCATCCTTGCCGATCCATGAAGTACATGTTTGACTTTCCTCAAACTGTCTGGAGAATTTGTGAGTTCAAATCACGTGTGAGTGATGAACCAGATGAATTAAAAAAAAAAAAAAAAAAAAAAAAAACTACACTTGGATTCTTATATTGCAGTATTACATTACACAGTGACATACCGAATGGTGGGAGAGCATTGTGAGCAGTTGCCCCCACCCTCCTGACAGGTTGTGGAGCCCCCAATAATCCGCCGAGCTCAGGAAGAAATTTGCGCCATGCTACATAAAAATATCGCTTGGTCTCAGAAAAATAACATTGGGTGTTCCGAAAAGTTGCGCAGAGGCCCCTGATAATGATGCTGGGGCCTCAAAAGCTTCCACATGGGCCCTGAAAACCACACTTGGGCCCCCAAAAAAGCCTTACCGGGTTCCAGAAAATCACAACTGAGCCATAAACGGTCGGGCCGGGACCACCTGAAAATCACGCTGAGCCTGTGATGCCAATAATTATCGAACGGGCCCCTGGAAATCACTCTAGAGGCATGCCAGGTCGCACCGGAGCTCTAAAAGACTCGTTGGGATCACCTAAAATTAAGCCTGGGAAGCTAAAAACAAACCGGACACGAAAATTACCTCTGGGATCCCAACAATTGCTTGTCGTAGCCACTAAAACACGAGCAAGGGATCCAAACAAGTGACCACGGGGCCCAAAAATCGCACTTAGACCGAAACAAATTCACGCCGCTTCCCTTTAGAATCTCACTGGGAGCCAAAACGCCGCGCCTGAGTCCCACAGTTCGCAGCTGACTTCCCATGAGCCAATATCTACCCAGAATGTCACCCTGCGGACGCAAAAATTGCGTCAAGGATGCACAAATTAGGAAGGCGTCGGTCCCTATAAAAAATCACATTGGGGCACCGAAAAAAAACCAACGCATCAAGAACCCGAAGGATTGTACTGGAGTCCAAAAATATGCCGCACGGGGCTTGCAAAAATAGGCTTCACCCCAAAAATCACAAGGGGACTATCGAATCGACCCGAGCACCGGAAAATTCAGAATATGTCCCGACAAAAATTATCCGACGGGCCTTTCTACTCTCGATGGTGCCATCTGGGAAAAAACACGTCGAGCAGTTGCAATAGCGTACCAAAGAAAAAAATGCCACCCCGCCCGCTCCATACTGGAGGGGTACGCTCCCAAGAATCGCTCCGGTTCCAATGAAATCGCGCTGGGTCCCATAAATTCGTGTTGGGGACTCAGAATTCGCGTAGCGGGCTGTAAGTGAATACATCGAGCACCTTGAAACTTACACCACGCCCCCGAAAACTTGCACCGGGGTCTATCAAAATCGCGCTGGGGCCCGGCTAACTACAATACGCCCCGAGAACTCGCGACGATATCCCCAAATATCGCGTACTGGACCCAGAGTTTCAGAGGTAGTCCCAAAAAACTAGGTCGGGGCATCACAAATTCCCCTCTACAAACACGGCATGGCCCAAAAAACCACATGTGAACTCCATAAAAAGTAAGCCGATGCCCTCTAAAATCAGGATAGTTTTCGAAAAATATACGTCCGCGTCAGGAACATCTCTCCAGAGCTCCAAACATACCCCCAGATGCCTTCAACAATTGCATACGGTCCCGAAATGAAAGCGTACCGGAGCTCGAATAATCGTGGTCAGACACAAATATATAGAACAGTATGCCCAAAAAATCAGGCCAGGACTCGCTCTTTAAATAATTCAGAAATCACGAAAATTTGCGTCCAACCCAGAAAAATGCTCCGGGTCACCCGAAACTATGCACCTGGGCCAGAAAAGTCTCGCTAGGACCCCCATAAATTATACCGGAGGAGCCAAGGTTGTGCTGGGGTTTCCATGCCTGTGCCACAAATAAACGCCTGAATTAAACACAGCGGAACCCTAAGAGCACACCTGGAGGCCGAAAATGCACCGGGCCCTCCAGAGTTTATCGAGTTTCGCGAAAAGCGGCAGGGCCTTAACATATGGCTGGGCCCCCAAAAAAGCGAATTGGTCGAAAAAAGAACAAAAGACCGGGCACCAAATATCGACATAGGCGCCTTCGAAAACGCATCGATACCTCAGAAATATCATCGGAGTACCAAAAAAAACAACAACAACAAAGCGCTCATAAATAGCAGGGTCTCAAATATGTGCTGAACCCCTAATAAATATTGGCTGGGGCTCTAAAACCCATCCGTAAACGAAGAAAAACGCAAGGAGCAAAATAGCGAACACCTAGCTAGGTGTTCACTCGGCTCGGTAGACAATTTTGTTCCTTTAAGCAAAGAGATGAGTTGCATCAAAGCTCAATGCCTCCGAATTTCTTAACCACCAGCAAATGTGGGAAGAAGAGAACTAATGCATAGAATTGAATTCATCAAATTTTCCAAGCGAGCCGCCATACCAGTAATTCCACATGTCAAATATGGCACAAGACTATCATGTGACAGCAATTAGCAAAACGTGGGACGCCTAGCAGAAACTGGAGAAGCTCACGTAGTGTGGCGAATGCGCAGAGCGCGCAAGTCTGGTGCACATATGCACGACTGTTGGCGTCTTTGGCCACCTTGCGTCGTTAACTGGAATGCTTGAAATATACACAAAAATGTATAGTGATTTGTGCAGGTGCGATTCAAGCAGTGTGAGGTGGCTTATCAATGGATGCCAAAAAAAAAATTTGAACTAGATGGTGGAGTTAGCGTTGAAATCCGGTGATTCAGAGATGATGGTGGCAGATTTGGCCCCCTCCACAGGACAGTCAAGTTGGTGACTAATTATTACTTTAAAAAGATAATAAAACAGGATCCAATTGAGAAAATAGTGGTGGAAATCCGGGGACTTTTTTAAAAATGGGGGTCAGTGGAACCCTTCCAAATCAGTTTGCGCTCCCATAGCGCAAATCCTAAGTACGCCATTGCCATGGCATGATACAATTTGGCCTTCTGATGGCCTGATCCGCCGCAATTGACGGTGTACTCCGCGGGCCCGGTCCGACACAGTGGACGGTGCGCTGCGCGGCCCTTAATCCGTCATAGTAGGTGTGCTCCACAGCCCGGTCCACCACGGTGGACGGTGTACTCCGCGACCCCGGTCCTCCTCAATGGACGGTGTACTCTGCAACCCTGGCCCGCGACAGTGGACGATGTGTACTCCATGGCCCTCGCAAATGATCAATTCTGGTCGAAGCGCCCTAAACCCCAAATAGCTAACTCATGGCCTTGACCCGCCGTAGTGGACGGTGTGCTCCTCGGCTCTCGTCCGCCACAGTAGACGGTGTGCTCTGCGGCCCTGGTCCGCCATAGTGGACGGTGTGCTCCTCGGCTCTCGTCCGCCACAGTAGACGGCGTGCTCCGCGGCCCTGGTCTGCCATAGTGGACGGTGTGCTCCTCGGCTCTCGTCCGCCACAGTAGACGGCGTGCTCCGCGGCCCTGGTCCGCCATAGTGGACGGTGTGCTCCTCGGCTCTCGTCCGCCACAGTAGACGGTGTGCTCTGCGGCCGTGGTTCGCCATGGTGGACTTGAGGGTCGTAGAAAATGGACTGTTTCTGGATTTATTTCTTCTATCCATAGCATGATCCTCCTCACAAAATTATCCTCCGTGTTTTCCATTTTGACGTTTAATGGTGTTGTTCGATAATGAATTGCCCTGTGATGAAGTGCTCCAGATTCAACGGAAACTACAAAATGATATGCCGATGTCACAGGTGTTAATAAAAATACCCTTTCGGTATTTCATCACTCAGAAATTGTTATCTCCTCATCCAGGATTACAAAGTATAAATCCAACCGTGGTCGACGGTGGGTACTCCACGGCCCTGGTCTGTCACAGTAAATGGTACGGTATAAGCTACGGCTTTGCAGCATCCTTCCAAGCAGTTTTATGTGGATTAGTGTCTTTCCTCGCATCCTATCGTTCACCTTACTATCAGTAGGTACCCATGGTACCCATGTATTAATATTTCCCAAGTGATTACAGCCATTGAATCTGCTTGATACACCGCTGCTCTTGTTGCACATTTCCATCGATGGATATTGATGCCATCAGAAAAGCATATTCTCCCAGCAGCGAGATTGACCATGATGATAATGATTATGACTCCACAATATGATAGTGACTCCACGATGATAATGATTACAGGTACTGAGAGCGGCGCGGCCAGCAATGGTTATGAGTTCGGGACCCTGCGGCCTTATTCGTGTGCCTCGCACCTATGTAAAAACTCCTCTCACGTCCGCCATTTGTTCCTACTGTCCGACATTTTGCACCTCTTTATATTTGCCCCAGGAACAGAAACAAATATGGTCCGGTCACACGAAGTCGGGTCATCTCAGGTCTTTGGTTGTCCACCTAATATCATGTTACTATCACTTATTTGGCTTTGAAACCGAATTCAAATTTCACTTCGCAAGGAACAGTAGCATTCGGAATAAAACGACAGTGCGTCCGCAATATCACCCAAGCAGATGACGCACGCAAAAATCCCAACTACACACATAAGACGACAGTGTAGAATATACGTCATACTTGACCTGACCTATCGCTATTGACCTTGTCACATATTTGAAAGCAGAATGTCCACATCATTGTCATGTCATGTTCTGCATGACAAGTTTTCCCCTTACTACGATGAGAAGAGATAATTTAACCCACCCTCAGTTTATTAACCTTGACCTTAATTAAAAGTTCCGGAGAGCAGAGTTGTTCATATGATTTGATGAAGGAACAGCATGCTTTGAGTTTGGTGTCGCTACGCTGCAACTACTGCAAATTACGACATTTTGTAGATTTTGGAATATTATCCTCCTTGATCCGTCCCAAGCCAATTTGATTGGGAAATAGAAGTGAAGTTGGCCAATAAGGTCAAGAAGGCAAATACGGTCGGGCCCAAGCACCACCAATGGCACAGGAAACTCAGCACTTGACCTTTCTTCTAGGAGTTCAAGGATTGCAAGCACGAACAGGGTTGCAGCAAAAATGCTCCTGTTGTGACACACGGGGGCGGGGACCATACCAATTCCTCTGATTTGAAAGTTGTGTTGATTTCTGCCATTGTTCCCAGTTTCCAAAAGTGTGTACATATTTATTTCCGACTCTAGCAAAGAAACCATTCCAGCCGATATATTCATTTCAAAACAATCGGATGACACTTCTGTAAATCTCCTGGGATGACCTTTTCGGACTCCTTGGCCGTGACTGAAGAGGCATGTACCTAATGGGTTCTATTCTTGGTCTTGGCTGCGCCATTGGGTACGGACGGAGTGTTCGGACCATTTTTGAAAAAAAAGAATCAAATAGTAGAGCGATTGCGCTGATTGATGCCTGTAATCCAGTGTACATTTTAGTTTACTTGGTGTCGTGTGTAGTGACTAAAAATAGATTCGGTGATCACGATGACTACACCAATTAGGGTTAAAATATTTGTTTTTCGTTAGGTGTGAGACGTCGAAACAAGCACGGTAGGATGTCGAGATTTCCCATGGAATTAGTGTCATTTAAATGTTTTTGATGTCTCAGACTAAACTTTGAACTAATAGTTGCTTATGTACTAATAGGTACTTATGACTGTACATTTATCATTTGTTTTGAGATGCAGAATTTAATAGCTGTATACGGGTTGAGATAATAATAACTATGCTATACACTGGTATTGTATGCCAGATCACATTATAGGTAATCCCTTTAATTGAAATTGCATTGCGAAATGTTCGAATATCACCATCCGTTATCGTGAGCATACACATGCTACATATAAACGAGATACTGTTAGAAAGGAGACACGAAAACTCAAGTGCTCTGTAGAAAGCATGTATCAAGGAGCAGGATGTCGATACTTCTTGGAGAAAGATGTCGATTGAGTAATCCTAAAGTGGAATATCCCACAAATATCCCATTTCACGAATTTTTCATCACAGACACCAACGCGCATGATTAATCAGAGGACATTGTTTGCGATGTCTCTGCTTTTGTGTGAACTGTGTAAGCCCGATCTTGAACTCGCCCCGTCACAACTTTGGCTTCGCCCCTCACTAACGTTAAGCAAGAAGGAAATACTTTCACCCATCGTCACCACCGTTCAGGTCTGCTGTGCTCCGATACTCCATCAAGCCCGGTGTGTTTTAGCCTGCATCTGATCGCCGAAATATTTTTATTTAAGCCGGTGTGTGCTTGTTGGTGTATGGAGTGAGGCGAGGAGGGCGACGGTGACGATGACGGTGACGGTAACGATGGCGATAGATCCGAGCCCACTGCAGTCGCATGCTATTGCTCAGAGCTGTTATGCTGACATGTACTGTGCACTGCTCTTAATTATGTGACTTGACCAGTTATGGGACGATTTTCCTCGTGGGTGAGCGTGCTGAATAACAAACATACACGTCGTGGAGTAGAAACTCAAAATTTCTGAGATCTGAAAATATAGTGCGCGAAATCCGATTAGTTTTTTGGTTGTGTTGGGGGGGGTGTCTAGTGCGTTGGCACTTAGACCCCCCAATGTTTTTCAAAAATCGTAACCCCTGGGTCATAGTGAAAGCGCACACTAATTACAACATGTTCAGTGCGGTGGGTCACCAGGTTGCGTTTTTTATAGATTTATAGATATTTGTCGAGTGTGTCTAGTACTACCAAAACAAGGCTTACCCAGAAGCATTATAAGAGCGCTTGAAAAATTGGAGCGCAGAAAGAAATTTACAACTAGCTGTGAAACGTTTTATGATACCTGTTTTTTTATATGTGGAGTAATTTCTGAATTAAGCATCAAAACTAATTAATATTGAAAGATGATCCCTATGTTATCATTCTTTCCCGAAGTTGTTCTCTCATGTGCCAACGTTTTATGCCGATCCAACATAGTGTAGCTGCTAATCTCCTTTTCAGGTGACAATTTTGCAGGATGCGACAAAAGCGCTATTTATAGATATTTGTCTTGACCAGCCTGGGACGCCTTCCTGAAGAAACTTCAATGGAATTATAAGGGCGCAATGTGGCATGAACTGACGAGAAGATTAAATAGGCCCCAGGTGTTGGTAGACACTTCATTGATGGAGAGGGGGTCCACGAGAAATGATATCCCGGATGGCTAATGTAATCCGTGGGCTTGGCATTGCAACCAAGAAGGATCCAGGTGGGGTGGAGCCGAACAAGAAGGGTCTAGACTCCCATGGGTTGCAGAATCTCTGCCCTCGGCGTCAGGGTACTGAAAACTAGAATATGCATGCAATTCACATCTTGCTCATCTTCCCTTGACTGGTGCATTCCGGGTTATGAAACCCTTCTTTATAGTCATTTGCATATGCTACTCGGCCATGACTTGCTTCATTGACGCTAGAACAAGGCCAGCACATGCGGATGCCCAGCCAAGAGGAGGGGGGAGGGGGTGGCAGCCTGCACCCTAAGCACCAAAAACACATCAGATGAAGCAATAAATTTGACACTATCCTCACGCAAAACCCTGCTCTCGAATGGTTTGTGCGCGTGCGACCCGGCACTGGACGGACGCAGACGTGCCCCACGTGCTGACGGAGCGTCCTTTCCAGTCGCGCAACATAGACAGGACAAATAAATCGCGCATCCGCGAGGCCAACTACTACTTCTTCATCGAGTCGACGATCGCGCTGCTCGTCTCCTTCGTGATCAACGTGTTCGTGGTATCCGTGTTCGCGCAAGGCCTCTACGGAAAGACCAACGCCGAAGTGAACGCCACCTGCCAAGCGACCGGTACCCTCTACGATGACCTGTTCCCTGCGGTACGTTTTTGCCACTTGTTATAATTGGTATGGACATTGGAGTAACTGACCGATTGATATTTGCGAATATCCAATACACCTTGCACTGTCATGATAATGTGTGTGTGTGTGTGTGTGTGTGTGTGTGTGTGTGTGTGTGTGTGTGTGTGTGTGTGTGTGTGTGTGTGTGTGTGTGTGTGTGTGTGTGTGTGTGTGTGTGTGTGTGTGTGTGAGTGTGTGAGTGTGAGTGTGTGCGTGTGTGCGTGTGTGCGTGTGTGCGTGTGTGCGTGTGTGCGTGCGTGCGTGCGTGCGTGCGTGCGTGCGTGCGTGCGTGTTGGTTGGTTATTTGGGCTTTCGGGCACATCGACTGCGTTGGTCATACAGCGCCCATGTGTGCGTGTGCGTGTGCGTGCGCGTACGTGTGCGTGTGCATATATATATATATATATATATATATATATATATATATATATATATATATATATATATATATATATGCGTTGCAAAAGAATGTGCGTTGCAAATGATATCTTTGTTGTCATTCCCGCATAGAATGAAAACGTAAATGGTGCACACTTCAATGAATGGGTTACTTGTGTAGAAGAGGCTTCGATTGGTCTCCCACCGTATGTTCTGCGCTCGCCAAACTCTCAGGATCGGGGGTACCGTTGAAGCACACGTCGTGCCGCCATATCTGCGTGTGCGGTATGTGGATCACAGTGTCTGCTCCGGCGACACTGATTGTGGAGGCTTCAGCGGATCACTAGTATGCTGGAAACTTCGTCCCTCTTTTTCAATCTACTCGATGCGTTTATTTATTTGGTTGTGATAGTTGTTTGGTTATTTGGTTGTGATAGATGTTTTTCGGGACGCATTTACAATGAGCCTAGCTCGAAGGGTCATGCGTTCAAAGTACGCATTTGATGGGCAGGATCTGCAATATAGATATAATTTTGTCGCTTTCCTAAGCAAAGTCTTAGTCACTAATTTTAATTTCCGATTTAGGCCCTACTGTAGGCTAACCATGATTTGGATAGCGCCGCATCTCCTTTTTTAATATCTGTTCTGAAGCTGATGACATGGCTTGGTGTTTTCTGTGTTGCTGTTAGCATCATGCATTGGAATGCCTTCCCTGTGACCACTTCAATTGACCTCTCAGGGTCACCGTCCAGTGCGAGGGCTGCCCGTCGAGTCTGCGGCCGTTTGCTCCAGCATCCCCTTCTGCCTTGAACGCTACATGGCTAGTGGAGTCGATGCACTCTAAAGCCCAAATAACTAACTAATCACCTCTCACCGCCTGTGTCACCACGTGCACTGCCGGTGCGTGTCCGTGACACGTCCGGACTAACAAACGATTGTACCCGCCAGCCGCTTCTGTTGCCTCCAACCGAGCCGTCGCGCGTTTCCGGCAGAACGACACTGGGCTGGTGCAGGCGGACCTGTTCAAGGGCGGCGTGTTTCTCGGCTGCCAGTTCGGCGCGGCGTGCCTGTACATCTGGGCGGTGGGCATCTTCGCCGCCGGCCAGAGCAGCACCATGACCGGCACGTACTCGGGCCAGTTCGTGATGGAGGTGAGCCGCCGCTCGTCCTGCCGACGCGGTGCCGGTGCCGTGCGAGACGCGGTGCAGATTGACGCGGCTGGCGGCAGACGGTACATCTGTCGACAGCGCACAGCATGCCCGTTGGCTCTCACCAAGGGCAGGGGCCGTCGCGGCGCCGCCGACCTGACGGACGCTGCCGTCGGTGCTGTCCGCTAGCAGTGTCGGCGTTGCCCGGGCTCCTCGGCTGCTGTTGGGTGGTTCGAGGGTTTGGGCGGCCCGCACTGCCGCTGCCTTCGGGGTCTGGGCCGCCGGCGTTGGTGTCCCCCTTCGGGATTCTGGCTGCCGGTGCTAGCACCAAGAAGGCGGCGCCAAATTCTTAGCGCGATTCGGAACTTGCCGTTCGAGGAGGTATGCATGGTGTCTGTTAAGACCTGCGGTTACTGAGATCTGGGGTTGCACGTAAAGATCACGTAACTTCTGTCGTGATGGGTGCATGTATGCACACAGTGTGGTTGAATTTTGCCAGCCTGCCACCGCGTGGTGGTATCGGATATGCACACATATGCACACAAATGTACCCACATGTATGGTCATGTACATGCATGGGCATATGTGCACATGGGATATGGCATATTTACAAGCACGTTAGATCAAAGCGCAAGGAGCCTCATCCAACGGGGCAACGAAATTTTTGTCGGGATGGGCACTCGTCCAGAGGGCGCCATCCTCCCCACTCATCGAGACAATTCCGAGGCGGGTGAACTCCAATCATTCCTCACCCCGAAGGACGCCACTTATCTCTAGGAGGGGCGCCGTCGGCTGAAAAACTCAAGCGCGAATGCAGTCGAGCCTTCCCGATTGGGCGCCGTTTTCCGGTCATAGGTGTGCCGCTTTCAGGTCGGATACAAGGGCGTGGGAGGATACTTGCCACCAGTTGCCGCTTAGGATTCCTCATCGCGCCATCATCCGTTATCCCTCCCGTTATCCCTCCTCGCGAGGGGAAGAGGGGGGGTGGGGCGGCGGTTATGCTCTGGAACACTGGGACTTTGCTTCGCATGAGCTGTGATGCGAACTTCTGACCCAGATGTGCGCTGACATGCGTCAGGCTTCAGTGCTCTGCTCTTGACACTACTGTCAGAGGAAGAGCACTGTCAGTGGCGGCTCTCGTGTTCACACCTGGTCACTTAGGCACCTGGGCACCTGGACAGTCGGGCACCGGAGTAGGCTGGCACCTGATCAGTTGGGCACCTGGGCACCTGGAGGCACCTCAGGCTGGCACCTGAGCAGTTGGGCACCTGGACAGTCGGGTACCGGAGTAGCATGGCAACTGAGCAGTTGGGCACCTGGGCACCTGGGCAGTCGGGTACCGGAGTAGCCTGGCAACTGAGCAGTTGGGCACCTGGACACCTGGACAGTCGGGTACCTGGACACCTGGACAGTCGGGCACCTGGGCACCTGGACAGTCGGGTACCGGAGTAGCCTGGCAATTGAGCAGTTGGGCACCTGGGCACCTGGACAGTCGGGTACCAGAGTAGCCTGGCAACTAAGCAGTTGGGCACCTGGGCACCTCGACAGTCGGGTACCGGAGTAGGCTGGCACCTGAGCAGTTGGGAACCTGGGCACCTGGACAGTCGGGTACCGGAGTAGCCTGGCAACTGAGCAGTTGGGCACCTGGAAAGTCGGGTACAAGAACAGTCTTGCACCTGGGCAGTCGGGCACCTGGGCAGTCGGGCACCTGAGCAGTCGGGCATCTCGACAGCCGGGCACCTGGACAGTCGGGCACCTGGACAGGTCGGTGGTCCGAACCGCAGAGTGCTGCAGCACCGATAGAAGCGTCATCTGTTTAGCGTCGAAGGCCAACACTAAACGGCGATCTCTTTACGGCACGGAGGACACGTGGTGAGCAGGGTCCGGTCAGCCGGCACGTGGCACGTGATACGTGCTGACGGGCGCAGCTCAGCCGATCCATGCGACTGCTGGCCGGCCACGCCACCTTGGCGCAAACAAGCTGGACGAATACAAAGAAGACGATTTGATGGTCATGACAAGTGTGGATCTGGTTGTTTGCTTGTGCTGGCGCGTGCGCTGTGGTGCGCTGTACCGGTGTCTACCACTGATACATGTTTCACTTGATAAGCTAGCGTAGATGGCGTTGACCTGGCAGATAGTGTGGAGATATATAGATGTGGATCGCAACGCAAGCTATCACACGTACCGCAGTGAGCGGCACAATGTAGTAACTGGGAGGAGGAGGGGAGCAGGATGAGCTTTAAATGGAAGATAGGCATGCCTAGTTGTTGCCCAACTCATGCATGGCGATCCCAGAACAAATCAACAAGGAATGTTCACCATTTCCCCTCCAGTTTTGATTATCACGGGTGCATGTGGTTATCGATGCCCAGGGTCGCGATTATGAGATTCTCAGTTTGCTAGGTGCAAGGGGCCACGAGGTACCACAGGTGATAGAAATTCTTAGGTCACGGAGACGGGGCATGGATAATTTTATTTATTTATTTTTAGTTGTAGCAGTCAGTTTTCCAAACTTGTACATCATCTGAAAATGACATACCTGACCAATGCAATATAAATAGTTGGATTTCTTGAGGTCAACCTTAGGTCATGCGAACTAGTGACTTTTCATTCACGAGACTTTTTGGAGAGGTCCTATTTTTTTCGCACAAAAATGTGCCCCCATCAATTTTATAACTGTTGGTGTTAATATTGTTTTCAGAAACGCTTACTCCTCCATGGGTCCACTATGTGAAAAACACCCAACCTTCAGATTGCGTGTGGCTATGAGCGTAGCCGATATTGGTGTTGTTGCAAAGCTATTCGCTCATAGAGCACGATGGTGATATTGTTATGTACATCAGAGGTTCGAGAGATCCCACCCGGAACACTTACATGGCCTCGAATTGGTGATTTTTAGGTATTTCAAAATGTAACCGATATAGGTCTCATCGTAAACCATTTTCTCATAGACCAACATATCCCCCAAATGTACGTGTACCAGAGGTATCAGATGGGTCAAGAACCTGACTTGGAAACCAGAGTTATATGTGCCATATATAGGTATTTTGTGTGTGTCACCGAAGACGCATCGTCCAGAGACCACGACAGCGTCATGAGAGGGTGGAGATCAGGGTGGGAATTAAGGCACTTCTTAAGAGGTTTCATCTCTTAAAACATTTTTGCACTCAGGATTCATACTGGATAGAATGGGCTCCACATGTACTCCGACACAAACATACAGAAGGAACAAAAATACCACCAAAAAACTAATACAGGATTGAAGAAAATATCCACCAAACATGTTATTCTACTTACGGTTACCAAATAACTATACACTTTTCGTACCATCAAGCACACAGACAGCAACCGAACACACACACCACACGAAACCACAACCAGCGGAAATGCCGACGACAACGCGCCAAACTTCGCGCCTGCGCACTGAATATAATGGCCTCCGGTCGCTACAAATTCGGCCGGTGCGTCTCCAGAAACCTGCTTTCGAGCCACCCTATAGTGGGAAAAACTGACCGTTTTAAGAGTCGCTTCCGGAGTGCAGCGGAGGCCGCCGATCGGAATTTGCTGCGTTAGCATTTTCTGTTACGAAAACTGTCCTTCAACCAACCAATGCAAGGTATTTTTTAAATGACGTCATAACCATTAGCAACTTTGAACACGTGTTTTGAACACTTAATTTAACAGTGTCATGCTGCAAACACAAGACCTTGACTGATCTTTTGCGCACCGCCGTCGATTCCGACTGCGTGTGAGTTAGTGGTGTGGGTCCGTATCGTGCAGGGAATTGGCTGTGTATGTAGGTAGGTGAGCGCTCTGAGCTGAGGGTGAAGCGTGAATTATTTGTGTTTTTCATTTTGCCTAGCATTATGCTGAGACCAACAGTGAAAGGAAGGCGCATTGCTCCTGTGAGTTATGAGAGACAAAGCTGAGCTGATCACAACTCCCTGTTTTGTGGTGCCATCCATTGCTCACTGCTGTGTTTCTATGCTTTGATGTGACCAAAAATGATGTGTATTATGCCTATTACGTAGACACTGACTAGGTACATATGTTTTTCTCGTCGGTTACCGGCGAATAGATTCCATGTATGAAAAATAATATGTGCATGAAAATGTACTCCGGAAGAAATATGTTTTCACTCCGACTCCAAACCCGGAAATCAAGTTTCCCACCCTGGTGGAGATGGTCATAGAAAGTGTGTCACGGGAGGGCGCATGGGCGTTACCTTGCCCTGAAATGAAGATTTGCATAAAATAAAAAACATCGTTCACCTTCTAAGAAATGATGTGAATAGAATATTTGCAGTTCTTAAGAACGAACTTGCTATCGCATAACTCATTGCAGTTACAAGCACACTAAGCTAAAATTTAACCGTGAACATAGCCGGTGCATATGTACATTGTGTGCATGATCGTCAGAAGTTCAACGTAGCACTATTCGAGGCAGTGACATGTACATCAGTTACGGGTGCGGCGTACACAGTAGTCGACACCTGCATATATATCATACGCTGTTACCCTCTTTCCATGGTGCATGGTGATGAAATCGTTTTGTCACATTCACGAAGTGCGCATCACGGAACAGAGCGGCTAGTTGATGGGCTGCACTGCAATTATCGGACGCTGGGACGAAAACACGCTTAATCTTGAGCTTAATCTTAGTGCTGATGCACGATTCAGTTTCCAGAGAATGCTGAAGGGGTTAGAAATTGCCCATCTAGTGTCTGTTGTAAGTTGGCGCGATATACCAAACGCCTAACGACAGCGTATTATAACCTCCACAGCTCAAAACCTCCACAGCTCACAACCTCAACAAATTCAACACATCGCAGCGCTCGTAACTTCCACAGCTCAACCCTCCACAGCTCACAACCACCACAAGTCCGAAGCACTCATAACCTCCACAGCTCACAACCTACACAGATTCAAGAACTCCATAATTTACTAGAAGCACCGCTTCAGATATCTATCGCTAGGTAGCAGCACTGTCAATGTATTACACTCATGAGATTGAATGCTGAATCATAGGTAACAATATTTATCGCCAGATGGCAGGATGATGCTATTGAGTGGGTGCTCTTTGCGTGCAGCCTCCCTATTGTTCGAGAGCTCGGTAGCCCGCGCATCGACGCGTGAGAAAGTAATGCGTTGCGTAGTGGCGGATGATCGTATCACATTACATGATGTTCGCCTGCAATGCGTCGACGCGTGGGAAAATAATGCGACACGCATTGATGGATGATGGCAAAACATTTGCATGCTATCCGCCTGCGATATGATGCCTTTTCATGGCCTGGTCACGCGTAGGAACGTCACAAAAAGTGAGTTGGTCAGGGTGAACAGCAGGCACGTATCAAGGAATTTCGCAAAGTACCATGGTTGAGCACTTTTGGACAGATAACCCGATAATTTTAATGGTAAACATACAACTTTTACCATTAAAATGCGGACCGCTAAAGGGGCGTGGCAGGCCCCCAGGGCGCGCTTATGGCTAACGACAACATGCGACACTGAAAAGAACTATCATCACGGCATAAATACTTTCAAATTCAAACTTCTTGCTGTACTTGGAACTCTTTTCACGACTGATGGATGCATTTGTAATAATAGGTTTACCTTCTTGATGCTAGTGAAATAATTAGTGTATTACTGTTCAAACAAAATTGTTCAATTCTCACTATGTGTGTGGGTGGGTGCAAGCTCATTACAGCGTCACTAATGGCTACGTGGTGTGCCCTAGTTTCCAAGATATAGTGCCAAATGTGTGTGAGACGTCATCTGTTATTCACCTATATTGATGGGGAGAAAGAATAGAACGCCACTGCAAATTATCCCGTAGACGAACATTTTGAAATGGCCAAAAGCTGCACGGGCTCATTGTGAGTTCACCGATCTAAGCTTTTGCACAATTCAGATTGTTCTTCATTGAGTTGAGTTTTTCCACTTAGACATTCTTCACACATTCATATATTCATGGGAAGTTACTTGAATGTGAAGGTGAGAAAGGGTCTGCTTTTATTAAGATTGCCAGATATAGCTATACTTGGTACGTGTTCGCCCACAGTTTCTAAGGTAGTGTTCACGTTACAAGTTTGCACTGGCTGCTAGTAAGAACGAAGCTTACTTGCTGGCCCATGCCGAAATAATTATCATGATTGTTGTTGGAGTGGATGAGAAAAGGAAGGACGGGTAATGGCTGGTTGAAGATGCTTTGATCCGGTCTGTGGAAGACCAAGATTGGCAATCTGACAAAATGAGGAAAAGAAACATGCTATATATAATAACACATGGCATTGTATTTGTCCTCAGGGCCTCATCAGTCACCAACATTTTGTGGTGCATATCGTGCACTTTAGAATATTTGCCACTTGAAACGAAATGCTACAACTGCACCACGTGACACCCGGCTGAAACGGAATGAAAGCGCATATTTTGGGGACCAACAAAGCAGTGCAAAATAGCTGACAGGTGACAACAAACGGCACCTCATAAAGTCATAACGTGTTCAGACACATTATGACTTTATGAGGTGCAAGTACTGCAAGGGCCCAACCTGAATTCATTTCGATGACTAGCTCTCTTCTTCCCACGTTTTCTGGTGGCTAAGAAATCCGGACAACCGCTTGACTTTGACGCACCTCATCTCTGATTAAATAACAGCGCTTCCAGATTGGGTTCCGAACTGAGACTCCAGTTAGGTGTTCTTTTTAACCTTTCCGATTTCCTTTGTGTTCGGATGTGTTTTAAGGCTCTAGCCAACTTTTTGCAAGGGACTCGGCACATGTTTGCGATCCCGATTCTTTAAAAAAAAAAAAGTTGTGTTACTTTTTGTGCACAGACGATAACTTGTAAGCATCGGCGTGTTTTCGCAGACCCCGCAGTGTTCATTTAGTGCCCTGACTTTTCGTTCCTTTTCTAGGACCATGCCGATTTTTTAGGGCCCTAGCCTGTTTTTTAGGCCCCATACTGTATTAAACCCCGCTGTGCTTTGAGGGACCGTTGTGTGTTGATTTTTTGCTGAGATGTGTATATTTAGAGCAGCAGTGTTTTAAGGCAATGCCGCTTTTTCCAGACTCGGAAAGCTTTGAAGCACTGGGTGCAATTTTCGTCCTCTTTGAGTTCCGCTGTGTTTATTTGGCGTTCCTTGCTCATATTTGTGCGGCTCCAGCACGATATTAGGGGCCCCGGTATAATTTCTTCAAGTCCCGTCTCCACGTTTCGGCCCCAGCCGCATAGTTCCGGGAGAATCCGACGTCAGTTTTCTGGGCTCGACAGTTGTTGGTGACTTATTCTGAATTATGTAAAGTCCGAGCCGCGGCCTTATTTTTCGGGCCCTCGGCGACATTTCTTTTTTTGTGTCCCGCTGGGATTTGTCGACCTCTGGAATGTTTTTCGGTGCCGTATGCGATTTGTTAAGGCATCTCGTGGTATGTTTGGACTAAGGGGTGATTTTTCTAGCTCGAACATTTATTTTTCGGAACCTCTCTTTATCTTTTTCTGGGCCTGGCTTGATTCTTGTCGGGTTGCATGGGTTGCGATGCGATTTTGGGGCCACCATGTGCTTATTTGGGGACATCGACGCCAATTTTTGGGAGCCCCGAGGGAACTATTGATGTCTCGACCAAAACTTACGCGACCACCGACAGGAATTTCGGGTCCCATGCGCGACATTTAGGGGTGTGGGGGGATTTGCGCCAGTTCACAGGTCGCATTGTGCTAATCTGACCCCAGGCCCAGACTTTAGCATTCCCGGCGCAAATTTTCGAACCCGAAGGAAGTTTTTGTGGTGTCCGCTGTTTATATTTATAACCCCTAATTATGGAGGCCCGACGCGAATATATCTTGCCCTAGAACCATTTTTGTGGACCTCGGCGCGATTCTTGGGTTCTTGGGAGCCCGCCTCGTTGGGATGGATGGGGATTTGCCTCTAGCATGCTACGGCGGCTACTCAACGAGTTTTTTTTAGGCGATGGCACCCTTCAGAGTAGAAAGGCCCCCAGGGCAAGTTTTTTCTGGACCTCGTCTAAATTGTTCGATGCTCGGGTGAACACGACAGCCTCCATTTATGATTTATTGGGGTCGACTATTTTTGTAAACCTCTTGCGCGATATTTGTGAGTCTTGGTACGATTCTTCGGGATCCCGGTGCATCTTTTTCCGTGCTCCAACACACTTCCTTCCGTGGCCCTACGCCTTTTTTGGGTCTTTGACGCAATTTGTGTGGCATTCTCGCTCTTCAAGTTGATGTAATAAGGTGTAGACTTCATTATTGTATCTAGTCTACCATGATACATTATGGAAATAAGTACTTTATGGGCTGCACGCAAGGTTAGTAATACTTAGTAGTGTAGGGGTTGCGGCTCTGCCGTCGGTAGGGTGTCCGGGGTGGTGGCGGGTGTAGGTGTGCGGGGTGTAATGGAGGTGTGGGTGTGCGGGGTGTGAGTGGGGTGGGTGTGTGTGGGGTGAGTGGGGTGTGGGTTAAAGGTGTTCCACATAGTGCTTAATCACGGGGCAAGTGGTATGGGTGTGTGAAATGTATTTTAGATATTGCTAACCTCGACTGGAACTGATTGAACTACTTAAATCAACTTATTGAGGGCTTGACCTAAAGCACTCCTTTGTTGATTGTGTCTATGTCAGTGGTGTGTTGTGTTGTGTTTCGCCGCCACCTCCACCACACATTCCCTAATCCCCAGCTGACGTGATGTTGGTTTGAGTTGCCGTCCCCAACACGAATTTATATATGTGCGAGGTCAATGTTTTGGGAGCACCATATAGGTAAGTGAGAGTCTCCAGTCAGATTATAATCAATGTGTTGTATTTGAGAAAATTGATGAGAATGAACTTTGCCATTGGTTTGCATGACATGTTTCTTGTTGGAATTTTTGGACGCTAGTATTTTGTGCAATGTACCGCACGAAATAGGTGCCTGTGTTGGACCCCAAGCGGCTTCCGCTGATCCTTAACGCTACCTACTCACATTCGTTCTCCTCATTCACTTCACATTTGCTCGCCCGATTCATGCTCTCCTTATTAATTAATGAATTGCTTGGTCCCAAAATTTTGCTCCCGACCCCCCCTCCCCCTCCCCCTCAGCGGTACACAAACACATATATCGACAGACCATTGCTCTAATTTTAATGGTATGTTGGCCGAACAAGAAAACTTTTCACTTCCAATAATGGCTAGCCTAGCCATTATTGGCAGCGTTCCTCGCCCGGACAAAGTCTGAACTGCAACGAGGGGGCTCATCGTACTGATTCCGAGGGCTGATACAAGTGATGTGGTGTCTTTGATCGACGTACCTAGCCTTAAGTTCCATCGATGCCGCGCTGGGCCTTATTCGTCGTACACTTGCGACCAGGTCTGACGTATCCCACGGACAGGCACGGATCCTTACCACGTTGGGCACGTACCTGGTCGTCGTTATACCATAGCCGGCCCTACCACTTTTAGCCTCGGGACTTATGGCATGCCAAACCCGTCCATGTGTCCCTCGAATCCTCTGCACTAACGGTGCCCACGTGCAGAGTTCAGGGGTGGACAAATTACCGGGCAGTGTTTTGCCTATACCCTATAGTCCGGAGCCAGACTTCCTTCGAACGCAATGTCGTGGCCGCTTTATCGGCCCCTCCCACATACATACCATGTTCGACCTCTCATCTGCACCCCTGGGTCGCAGAGGCCAGCGGAATTTTTCGGTCAAAGATCCAGAGCAGGTGTGTTAATTCTCCCGAAGTGTCCGTTCATCGCACCCTCTCGCAATTAGACATTATCAAAACGCTTATGTGTGGTGTTGTATCGTGTTGTAATGTATGTCTGCCTATGTACGTGTGAGCCGAGCTGGTGAGCCGGTGAAGGGGAGGGGGAAGGGGCCGCCGATCGGCGCCGGTCTGTCGCGCGGGGTTCCGGCGAGTGACTCATGCGATGAGTTACGATCACGCGCCGTTTCCGAACCTGAAACCCCTCTGATTCAGCCGACGTGTTGAGATGGCCCCCGGTCGAGCCGGGGGCAGTCTGCTGCCAGGTCTGGCAATATACGGGTGCGGATGGCTCCAAGTTTTTCCTAAAGTTTACTACATTATGATATATATAGCAACATTAATATTCAAGACAATTTAACTGGCTTCAACAGTCTCTACCACCACCCGGAAACGTTCAGTCCATAGGAAAACGGCTCGCAGGTCGGCTGCCTCGCTTATAAATCTACTTCATCGTACAAATAAATATCATGTACATTTCCAAGCATCCTGTGTGAATCATTCCACATTGTCGGAAAGTACTCACGGTACTATCTCCGTCTACGGGTCGGCTGTTGATGACCCGGTCAGAGCGAAAAGCGCGTCTCGCACCCCTCATCACCCGCGGCACGGCCGCCATTTCAATTTTGGACGTAAATATCCTCCCCTCCTTGCACCTGGTCGCTGAGGTATTTACTACACAGGCACCGTTTCAAGAGGGTCGTAGTTCTTACGTCATCCATTGATGATGGTCCCCAAGGAGGGTCTCGGACTCGGCCATTGGCTTTTGACATCGATACCCTCTTGTTTATCCAGAAGGTGGCGCCACTTATCGCATAGTTGGAGGGCGCCCCAAGAGTTGCTGGATTTTGAACTGGTATTCACCATGGTGAGAAGTTGGGCTATAATATCATTTATTTAGCTCCGGTTAATGTGAAGGTCGAATGCTTAGGACGAGGAAAGGGGGAGAGACCATGATAATGCACACACATATTACGACGTGTGCCAAAAACGGACCGAGAGATGGCCATTTTCACGGCCCGTCCGTGTCCGGGAACCTGATAATGACGGATATTGCACAAGCATTTTTGCAACGACTGGCAAACGGAACGAGAGATGGCCCTTTTTAAGGCCCATGCGTGTCCGGGGATCTGATAATGACGGATATTGGGATCCTGTTTGTGGCGAGTATCCCCGCTCGTCAGCCCATGCTATGCTCGTCGGCGGCTTGGGAACCGTTCCCTGTGTCTGCCGGTCGCTCAAACGTGTCCATCATCAAAGGTAATATGCTTACATGTATTTACAGGGTACGACAACAGGGTCGGAGTACGGTCCGGACACACGTATTCTCCGTCCAGGCCCCCCCCCTTCCCATGCTTGTCTACCTACCCTGACATTCTAAAATAGATGTCCGCAGTCAACGCCACGGTCCGCTCGCACGTCCCTCACCGGCTAATCACCCAGTGAATGACCTGCTGGTACCCTCGTGGGTTGGGGCGACGGCGCCGGGCGGGGAGAGCCAGTACGGCTTCATTGTCCATGCGGTAGCCCGAAGATTGAGGGTAGGAAAACGAAAACAAAAACGCGACTCATCTCTGTGTCGCGTCAGGCAAAAAAAAACTGTCTTAATCTACTTCCCTCTGGACAATGAAATTGCTTCGAGGGAAGGTGAAGTTCAAGTAATGCTGGGGCTGGTGCCAGATCACCAATTATTTTGTGCTACCGTCGGCAACAGGCATCGCAATGCACACGTTAGTTCGTGTTGAGAGCGTAACCTGAAGTTGTTCGAGCGTGACAATTTGAATGGTACCCACATAGTCAGGAATACTAGAACAATTAGGTATATTTAAATCTTGAAATCCATCTTATTTACTACAAATAAAGCAAGAATTAACTAATTTTAGCTGTGGTGGTCGCTTAGGATGTAATATGATATCAGTACTATTCATTGTATTTTTAAGTTTAAGAAGGTGAAAGACATCATCATTGTAGATACTGTGATGCCAGGATGGGAAACTGCCTCTCCAACTTGAAAGTTGGGATGGCAGGGCCCCATCAATTTCCAAATGCATGCTTGATTTTTACAGTTGGCAAAGATGTTGAAAAAATACCCGATGTCTACAATAAAGCGGTCGAAGTATGGCTAATTGTTTGGATGTGTGGGTGTACTTTGGCATAGCATCTACTGTGCTTATCTGGTGACTTCGTGTGATAAGCTCATGTCTCGCTACAGTCTTCATAACAATAGTTGCCCCTGAGATGAAGCAATCCTTAATGACGTCATTGTTGCAATCATTGGGTATGGGCAACCGGGTCTAGTTGATACAATTTTCACGAAACTCAACATAACCCATCACTTTGGAGGGGTAGCGAGGAGATTGCTACACCTACGCCAAGCCTAAGCCTGATATCATCACAATATTTTGTTCTCGTGGCGTCCTTTGGGCTTTTCACCAGAGAGCAAATCATCGCGCAACTATCGCTTTATGAACTTACCCCTCAGTAGGGTTAAATTGTTACTGATGATGGGTTAAGTTGACAAAATGTAGGTTAAGTAAACTATGTTATGTATATTTATGTATGTAGGTGGTACTAGTTTGCGCCTTTTGAAAGGCCCATGTTTCACGCTTACAGAAATATTACTCGTGTGAGTCTTGACTGACCATAGCTAGTGGTTTATGCCATTTATGGAATGCTGAAGCGTTCATTCCGTATATATCTTGATGCAGTTTTAGCAGATACCTTAATCAAATTAGGCAATTGTATGGTTATTTTGTTCCATTTCTAATCCATAAAACGTTGAAACTGCGTGCCTGTTAAGCACGCATTTAAACACATTTCACAGTCGCAAAGTTGAGAGAACATGGTAATGATAGCCGACACTTAAAAAGTTAGCAAGTGGATGACAAATTATAATTTAAATGCAAAGCAAAGGCATTGAAATTCTACTTTCGGTCCAAACATGTGTCACATCGTTACTATACTGTAGTCACTGGTCGAAAGTACTTGGGCTTGTTTTTGCCGCGAGAAGAGGGTGTCAGTAGCAACATGTGCAACAGTAGCCATGGCAACCGGCTTCATGCTTTTGGAGAAAATGTTGTTGTATCAACATTTTTGTATATCAACTAGACCCGGTCTCCCTACTCCTATTTTCACGGCTTTTTTATTGTGTTTACATGGGAACCTCGCAAGATTTCACCTGGACTGTGCCATTTGGATCCTCTGACATCAGTGCTTACATAATCATAAGCATCATATTTGCTTTGAAAGCGCTGCGGAAAGGACATTGCAAAACATTGTGATAAAAGATAAATCCGGCTGGGCGTAGGGCTGGGTGTTAGGGAGACTGGGACGGTATCTTGTAGTTAGATTGATTGAGTCATTCATCTCAAAACAAAACCGCTGGGTGTAACTAAAAAAAATATCACCATACCCCACAACGACGATTGTGCTCAAACAAAATTTGCTGGGCTCCATACAATTTTGCCGCGGCCTACAGAAATCGTTTCAGAGACCCCAAAATCGTCGGACACCATCCTCCAGAAAAAATGGCGATGGAACTTGAAAAATTGCACCGTGGCTTCAAAGCTTGAACCGGGTTCTGGAATGGTTCAGTTTGTATCAATAAAAACCAAGGGGCCCTCAAAATATCGAGTAGAGTTTAAATTAAATTGCATTGAAGTTTACAAATCGATGCACCGGACCAAAAATCGCACCGACTGACGACTGAAGGCTCAGGGCCCTCCAATGTTGATGTCATTGCTGAACATGTGGCGTAACATGTGCCGGTGTGCGTCTACCAACGCAAACATGACACGTGTTCAACTGAGGAACTAGGAGTCATTGAAGTAAAGTTTAGGACAGGTACCTAGGTTTCATAGACGTTTGTAAGCTACGTTCTTGTCGATTAGCAGTCGCCTGGTGCATATGTAGGGAAAGAGATGACACTATAGCCCCGCAATACATTAATGTCCTTCTAGTCCTCAGTCGTATGGGACAGTACATTTAATAGTTACATTGTTTCACTAGATTACCGACGTTTTGTGCTTCAAACTTGATCACCATATATTAGCAATTGATTATGAAATTCAAAACGTTGGTAATTTCTTGAAGTACTAGTCATTCATTTTAAGAACTTGTTCATGGTTATGAAGACATTGCAAGTTGTATTTTCCTCCCATGTATGCTTAGATTGTACCCCGCTACGAAAACAGGTGTTTACACAATTTTTGTTGTCTCACAATGTAAAGTTCACAACAAAAAGTTTCAGAAGTTGCACAAAAGATGCAACATGGGGCTTTATCCGCCGGTATTTTTGGATATTTGGACATAAATATAAATATTTACTGTGTCAAAATGTTGTTTGCGAGACGCGAACTCCGAATTACCGGCTTGAATTACATGCTTATGGCATTATAATGGGCATCGCAGTCACTCAGAAGGTCAGAAAATACTATCAAATGACCCTACTTCACTGACTCAGCAAAAATCAAAATTTTGACAGAAAAAAATAGATAAAAATTGCCCAAATCTGTGAAAAGTCCTAAGTGGTCCACGTCCCCTGGTCCCATATTCAACAACAACAAAAAAGTCGGTCAGCGATTTTCCAAACCCAACTCCGAATCACCCACTCCGGGCCAAAACGCCAAGTCAACTCCGAATCACCCACTTACGCTTCCCTAACTTTTTATGAGCTACACCGTGACGGTTTCGCGACGCGAACCATCCACTTTTCCGCCACAGACGGTGCGCTTTCTCCTCCGTTCCTTCCCGAGACAGCTGATCGATGGCGTCACCAGGGTATGACTAGCCGGCATATTCGGGGCGGAAAATGCAAATGTTGCGCTAGGATCACAATGTAACAAACATATTCAGGTAGACATGAAATCTGATACAAACAGGTCTGAGCAGGGTGTTGGTGCTTTGCATCCGCCACTGCGCCGCATATCAGCTTCCCACGAGGCGACAGCCGGCTCCCGACGTCTGGAAAGCTAACAATGCGCGCACACAACAAATGACATATTGACATATCATGCCATCTAGTGAGAAATGTTGTTATCTATACTACAACGTTCAATCACATGACATTCGATATCCGTTGCTATAATACCTAGACCGTGCTGTTACCTAGCGATAGCTGTCTGAAATTATGCTTCTATAAAATTATGTAATTCTTGAATCTGTTGAGGTTGCGAGCTGTGGAGGTTATGAGTGCCGCGGAGTTGTGGAGGTTATGAGCGTTTTGTACTTGGGAGGTTGTGAACTGTGGAGGTTACGAGCTGTGGAGGTTATGAGCTGTGGAGGCTATGAGCGCTCGGTGCGTGTTGAATTTGTGGAAGTTGTGAGCTGTGGAGGTTATGATACTCCTCCCGTCTAACAGATCCACCAATGCCACATATGCATTTTGCCGTGCGCGGTTGCCAACGCAAAATCCACCCACATCTGCCACTTCATGTTTGCTACAAATGCTTGCTGATTGATTTATTATTTAGGCTTATGGGCGCATCATCTGCTACTGCTTATGTAGCGCCCATCGCAAATGCTTACAAAATTATTCTTGTTTGCATACTGCTCAACACAACTATCGAGGAAGCAGTGGGATTTCCCCGGTTCTGGACACACCTGCCGTATGCTACGAATTAATACGGACTGGAACGGTGCCAGATACTGCTGCCGTGCTTTGTGCTAGGGAGGCAGAAACTGCACGAAAGCATCTGCTTGAATCGCTGGTGCATAGCTCTAATGGATGAAGCGTATGTGGTAAGCTGTTTCAGTGCAAGCTCTGAAACGCATCCTGGGTGGCGAGAAAAAGTAGGAAAGCCACGGATCACGACCGCCCCTTTGGCAGGAGAGTCACTCAGCTGCTTAACGTAGCTGCTTCAGTTGCTTCCTGATGACTTCCTCACTTCTGTATGATCCATTCCTTTTTATTTCCCCAAGCATTCTCAGTGCCTTCTTCCTGGCTTCTTGGTGTGTGCTGATGCACATGCATGCATACTCGAATATATGCACATATATGTGCGCACGCACGCACGCACGCACGCACACACGCACGTATATATATGCATATATTCGATATATATTCATATGTATATATATATATATATATATATATATATATATATATATATATATATATATATATATATATATATATACATATGCGTGCGTGCGTGCGTGCGAGCATGCGTGCGTGCGTGCGTGCGTGCGTGCGTGCGTGCGTGCGTGCGTGCGTGCGTGCGTGCGTGCGTGCGTGCGTGCGTGCGTGCGTGCGTGCGTGCGCACATATATGTGCATATATTCGAGTATGCATGCATGTGCATCAGAACACACCAAGGAAGCCAGGAAGAAGGCACTGAGAATGCTTGGGGAAATAAAGAAGAATGGATCATACAGAAGTGAGGAATTCATCAGGAAGCTTTTCTGTGCATATGTCAGGCCACGTTTCGAATATTGCATCCAAGCTTGGTCTCCCAGTTATGAAAATGATTGTTGGCTTTTAATGAGAGTACAAAAGAGGGTTACAAAAAATGGTTCATGGTATAAGCAGCTTGGCATATGAGGGAAGATTGAATAAATTGAATATGCTTACACTTAGATATATGAGGCTGAAAGGAGATCTCATCGAGGTCTTTAAATTTGTCCATGGTCTGGAGGAAGGACATCTCAGGGAAATGTTCGAATTTAACACAAATGATCCAATTGGAGGTCATCAATTCAAAATTAAAGTTACCCACAGCAGGACAAGGTTAAAACAGTCTTTCTTCACCAACAGGGTAACAGAACAGTGGAACCAGCTGCCAGAAACCATTGTCAGTAGCAGCACATTGGACGTCATTAAAAACAGCATAGACAATCATTTTAAGAATAGAGGGCTTGCTTTTCTGTATTTGACGGAGGGCTGATCGACGCATTTGGTGGGCAACTGGTGGAGTGTCCAGAATGCAGCCAAGAAGGACCATTGTGGCTCATAGTTGCACTGATCTTGTATGTCTCTATGTCTTTATATGTGTATGTATGCATATGTATCCACAACACGACAAGCTCGCCAAGACTTCACCGATACTCGGGGTGAAATGCGATGATTTAGCATGGATCAAGTAGCATGCTGGAATTAGGCGTACATCTTCTGTCGATCATGAGTACATCGTTGCGAATTGTATCCACTGTCACCATTGCAGCATTTGCTGAATTACGGTTTCCGCCTGTTGCAGGGTTTTTTGAACATCAGGTGGCCAAAATGGAAGCGTGTGCTGGTCACCCGAACAGTCGCCATACTTCCCACCTTCTTCATAGCCATATACAAGGTACTGGACACTGTCAACGGCCAGCGGCTTAACACCAAGGATCACTTACGTAACACTAAGGATCACCACATGACACCAACGAACACCGACTTAACACCAACTGGCACAGACTGATTTCCAACGAATGCGAATTGACACTAATGATCACCGACTTAACACCAAGGATCACCGGCTCAGGACCAACTGTCACCGATTCAACACCAACGGCTACCAGCTGACACCAACGACCACTGATTTAGTACGGATGGTCGCCTGCTTAACCTGTCCTACTTAACTTAGTGACATACATCAGCTTTAATATCTGCCCTTCAGGCGTGCGAAAAGCTATTTTGAGGCAGCAGTCGGGTTTTTTAACACGTGCACTGGAAAAGGGGAGGGAAATCCACCCACCCCTGCGATATTTCATATTGCCATATTTAAATAACTCCCGACTTTACCGGTCGATATGCACCAAAGTGTGTGTGCCTGCTGAGAAATGTCTGGCGCGTCGCTTATAATAAGACAAACGAAAATCGGCCGAAAATTGTTCGGGTTAGAGGCCATCAAAATCAAAACATTTCGTAGCGTCGGGCCACAAAAAATGGCGCTCATGCGCTTCCCTTATATCAAGAAAAGGGAGGTGTTCGTGGCAATGCTAGTGACTTGTTTAGTGTATATTGATATGCTGTTTTGTTTCAAGATTATGCTAGGTCACCGTGGTCAACTCAGGTCAAGTTCATGACAGGTCAATGAAACCAAACTTGTTCAACTGGAAGGTTGTTATGGACGCAAATGACGGCCATGCGATTCATGTCATGTTGCTTGTTACTCACTTCTGTTTTTGTCATTGTGAACCTAAGCGTTTCCATACTTCATTAATATACTACAGCCCTTTCTCGTGAAGCCGGTCGCGCCGGGCTGCCCGCCGTTCCCGCGGGCGGTCCTGTTCCGATAACTGGAACCCGATAAAGTGCTGATATATAGGTGACCTGAAATAAAATTCCGAATCCATCATCTGTATTGCATCATTAGTTATGTCCAAATCATCATTGATGCCCATTTTGGAGTATTTAATCACAATCGCAGTGATCCATGACCATGTCAAGCCAAGCCACGAACAATAAGTCAAATATGACAAATGTGACCTCATTTGACCTTCAAGAAATTGACCTGAGGTCATGCAATTTGCACACGATAGAGGTTACCAGCGTACCCAACTACCCTGAAAATTTCGTCACTAGCTATAATAGGAGCCGAGATGTTAGGTGAGTGGCGGAATCCCCCCCCCACTTTCTCCAGTTAACGTAATTTTCAGAGGACCTCATAGGCACGAGTTAAAGGAAACATAACCTAGCAAAGTTCTCGTCTCCACATGCCTCATAATTCCATTTCGGTAACCCTGTTGGTTTCCGAAATAGGAGAGATCGAAGTCTGCTCGGCCTTCCAATGCGTGTTATTCTTGAAGGTTCTCCACTACGCGCGTTAACCCTTCCAATTGATGGATGTATCTTTCCAAGCACCATCCCATCCCATCTTAGTTTAGAGCGTTCTTCTCAGCTTATGGCACACTCACCCTTATGGATAAGCATGGTCAATCAGGGACACGCTTTATAATCGGGAATTCAATCTTGTTCAATAATTCCCTGTGGGTCATGCTATTCAATGACATGGTACCGTTTTCAGCAACTGTTACCTGTTGGTACCTGTTTCAGCAACCTGGCACCACTTCAGCAACTTTTCAGTGAGGATCCCGAGAAGGCACTTACAAGCCTTCTCAGGACTTGCGACAGTGCTTACAAGCCGCTAGTGGCAATGGGAGATACCACAGGTCACAGCGCGGCCCTCATGAATAAGTGAGAAATCCGCTCACCGATTGAATACCTAGTTCCGGAAAGAACGCACTCATCCTTATGGATAAGCACGCTCAATTAGTGGCACCTTCCAGTGCGGAGCATGCATTCCAGGTTATGGGCAGCATCTTGCTCAATAGGACACCAATTTGCAGGAATCTTTCCCGGGCAAGGGAAGGAGCGCCCCGTAAGTTCCCGTAAGTAGCGCCCTTCCCCTTATAAACCCTGTAATACGGACCACCGCTTTCAGACAGGAACACATAAATGATATGTTTAACCTGCTGCGACTATCGGTGACATCCTGAGCCTATTTCAAGATGGCGGAGGTGTCAGATTGCGGTCGGTGCTGGTTCGGGCGCAATCACGGAAATCGCCGCCCCCGGACGGGGAGATTAACATAGCCCACCACCAGACGGCCACAGCTCGGTGTGGCCGACGCTGACCTCACGGTCTCAGAAATATAGCATGTAGTCCACTTGGACTCGATGACTCCGTCGTCAGCGACACGCCAGGTCCTGCATCGTCAGCTTCACCGTTCGCTGTGTGACCCACTTACGGGCATCCGCAGTGGGGGCGTCCCTCTCGACATTGAGACGAGACGACAGTTTGTCGACGAGCCACGACACGGACAGATCACTTTTCCGACGAGTCGACGTCGCTGCCGTTCTGCTGCAGGACATCACCGATCTGACGGGCATGAACGACCTGCTGAACGCGCTGATGAGCCTGCAGCTGCCGTTCGCGCTCGTGCCTACCATCACGTTCACCAGCTCGCGCCAAGTCATGGGCGACTTCAAAAACGGCGTGTGAGTGACGGCGCTCGCCCACGGCGCGTCGTGGTGGAGGGCGCGGCGCCCTCACGTTTGCTGCACCACTGGTCGTGGGGGTGGCGTCCTGCTCACGCTCGGACTCGTGCGAGCTTCATTGGCATCCTGTTGAAAGATGAACATTTACGCAGTTAATACTGGTGTGAGTGTATGAGCAGCACTGTCGAAATTGAAGAGCTGAAGCATTTGGAGTCACTGGATTGTATTGAACTTTGGTTTAAAATATGATTTTACATATTTTTTCAATCTTATTTTATATTATTCGTATCCTTTTACATGTGTATTGGCTTCCAACTGTCCACCATCGCCTCGGTGACCTATATGTCTGTGTATGTGTGTGTGTGCGCGCGCTCAATTTACGATTTCCGCCAATGGCAGTCATTTTCGTGGCCGGTATCCCAGAACCCTACTTGTACTTGACCATCCATCGGCAATTCTAACCACATATGTAACCTACACACACACACATAATCTGACCCACTCTCGTGAGGTTAATAGCTTCCGCCAATGACAGTCATTTTCGTCATCGGTACGTTGCGCAACAAGCACGGACATTTTACTACTAGCACCGCGGTGCGGCCGTTTGGGAGAAGTAGACGACGTGTTATCAGTACTTGGAAAAAAAACATTGAATCTTCACCTTCTTTTGAAAAGAAACATCAAGTAATTGAATAGTAAACGTCTACTCCTCTTGTATCAAGTTGTTTTCGTGACGATTTACGATATTTGTGGCGCGGGAATTCTTCGTTAGAGATGAAAACCCTTTCTACTTCAAACTAACACGGAAGACATCTGATCAGTTTAATGCTTACACGGCTACACATTGTTCTGTTTAATGAAGAAAAAGCATGTTGTTGGGAGAATAGCAAGTTGGATGCCTGTCTGCTGATGTGCTTTTTGCTATTCGTTTCCGAATATTTGGCGCGGCACTATGGGTTTGAATGCGACACTGCGACATTTTCCGCTGGAACTGACGAACTATTTTAGCCACGGTAATGACGACAAACGGGCATGATCAAGAATAAAAATGCAACATTGAGATAGGGCAGTATATTTCTTGTCTGTTCGTGTGCCTTTCACTGCCCTTCATGCACATTTTCGCGCGGCATTTTACGTTTACTTTCAGTGTTCGCACAGCATGGTGTTGGCATCGTAACGATCTGAGAACCATATGTGTTTAGTCGGCCACTCCCAACTCTGCTCACGGCCCTGACTCCTCATGATGTTCATGGCCGCGCCACATGCGCTCAGAGCCCTGGGACCCCCTCCGTTCTTCCGAGACTAGCGCCACTCGCAATTGCAAGCGCCACTAACCGTCTAACAACGCTGACCGGGCGCGTCTCCAGCTACAATTGTCCTCCCGTGTCGGCAGAGTAACGAAGGTGGTGTCCAGTTTGCTCTCTGTCGTCGTGGTGGGCATCAATATCTACTTCGTGGTGGACTATGTGCGAACGAACCTGCCGAATGTGTGGTGGGTGGACTTGCTCCTCGCCGTCTACGGCTTGTTCTACGTCGGCTTCATCAGTTACCTGACGGCACTGCTGTACGGCGTGTTCGGAGGTCCCGGCTTCGAGAGGATCAGGGTAAGCGGTGATCTCGAGAGGCCGAGGTGAGCGCAGAACAAGCTTCCAGGGCCTGTTCGAGTCGGGCTTAAGAGAGCTCGAAGTGTCCGCTGTTCTGGCTTCAGAGAGCTTAGAACGTCCGCTGGTCTGGCGCCATAGGTGCTTACATGCCTGGGACTGTTGAGAGGGGTGTCGTGTCAGGTACTTGTTGGGTTCACATCTCCAATGACTTCTTGCCGTGTATTTTCCGTATTGAACTGTCTTAATCCTCATCTAAATGATAGTAATATTTCCTTAGTTAATGTTGGATTTCTTCGAGTCTGCTTCAATACTAGCGGAGTGTATGTAAGATAATCGTTGCCTTTCACTCCCAAATAATTGTCCGAGAGCATCGTCTGCGCTCGAGTCACGGGAGGGGAGGAAATTGTGAGTGTCTATCTGACATTGGCGAAGTAGGGTAAGCAGAGCGCTGACTGAACACAGCGTTGAATGAACCAGTATGCTGACCGCTTGGGTGCTTTCACCCCAGTGGAGAAATGTAAGATGTCTGAAGTAGTTTAGTTCATTAAGATAGGGTTAGCTAGCACGTCGCAAGGTCGACGTTGCACCTATTCATCACGGTACTTGTACTGTCACCACCAGCCACTTTCTGCCAAGGTCGGTAACTGCCCAATCCAATCCTGCCAACGGCGTTCTCAAATTCATTTTAGGTTAGCTGTCAGATGTAGAGGAAAAGGTGTCGGCGATGAGAAAGAATCATGAACATTGGTGATTAAATGAATGTGCAGATTATGCGACCCGATTAGGTTCTTTTTCTTCTTCTTTTTCGGAGCGATTACGTGTTTTTTAATGATGTTAAAGTCCAATAGGCTAGATGTAATTCCCCATGGTGAAATGCACTCAATCTATCAAATTAACATCACATGGCAAAATATACAAGTACTGAAGGAACCCAACCAGATGCTTGAGAGGCTCAAGCATGATTGTCATCCTATGATTTTTTTTCCGTGGGGAGGGGACCAAGTATTTGAATAGGCCCAACATGCAAATATAATTGATTTCTTACTCACGTGATTAGATGTTACCTGTCACATGTATTATAAATACATATGGGTGGGAATGGGCGCTGTATGACCGACGCAGTCGATGCGCCCAAAAAACCAAATAACCAACCAACATATGGGTGGGAGGTGACACCACTGAGGGAATCCAAGTGGATATAATATTATATATATGCAGCAGTTATACATTAGCGCGCATATAAGTTCAACTCTCTCGTCGATAAAGGGAACCCTTACTTGCTACCTTCTCTTTCAGTCTCACACTGACTCGACTCAAGCTACAGAAACAAGGGATGAAAGGTAACTGAATGTCCGGTAAAGTCCATAATCAAATGGATATAGACATCATTACTATATCATAGGTACGGTTTCCTCCCCATAGTTGTGAAACCCGTGAACAAAAATTATGTTCAAGGTTTTTATTTCGCTCTCTGGTTAGGATTCGGCCGAGTTTTGAAGCAGATATTAAAATGGCACATTGTGCGTTTCCTGCGGTTTTTGATGGCAAATCTGCTATTGGAATGGCTTATGCAAGTCGGATGGAAGCGCCACAGTTCTATAAAATTGTGATGGATCAATGTTAAAGGACTGCGTTTGCTCAACTAGGCCAAATTTGCATCCTCAGAATCATCAACCTCGTGTATCTGTACTTAGTTGGGTGTCGTGCTCCGTCGACCACCAACGATAACGTTTAGACAATCAATGTCTGATTTATAACAAAATGAAGCGTAAACATTTTTTTTCGCTTAATTTCAATGTCACTACGTTAAGTTCCAGTGTGATGTTTTTACTTCATTTAGCGTGGTTTTACTGCGTAAGTTTAAAAGCTTAAAGAAAGCAGATATAGAATGTCAGAAAAAAGTATTTCGTTTCCATCCTTCGCGTTCCGCACCGCCCGGGGGTTTTCTTTCACCAACAAATTAGCTTTGGAGTTAGGTGTCAGTTATGTGTCAGTTAGGTGCCGAAAGAACAATGCTGGCTTGTTCCACATCATCAACCTACATCCCTGATTCACTTTGGTCTTGCTACATTGCGACTATTTCAACGTTCTTGACTGCTCGCGTACAATAGCCAGCTAGTTCTCAATCAGTTGCAGCAGTTCCCAGTGAGTTGATTTGTTTAAGGTCTACATAATGGTGAAAGGTGCCATGCGGTTTTTATGCGCACCAAGTGTGAAACTCGGCGTTGGATGTTCCCTATGAATTTTATCAATGGTCCCAAAACGGCATTATATATGGTAAGATGTACGATCTTTCGATATCTTATGGATATTTCGATGTCAGGATTCAGAAACAATCTCGGAGGCAATGTAATAAAAATGTTGGGAAGTTTTGTACACAGAGCTTATCAAACATTTTTCGCACATGTCTAGGCAAACTTCCTTAGCACGTAGATAGAACTAGACGGACCTCGACGTTGGCGACATTAAAAACCTTGTGTAATTTCAATAGCTCTATGTCTTAATCTCAGAGCTCTGATCCAAACATCTTGACAGATATCTCAATTCGCGCACTTTTATTTGTGCACTTAATCAGTTAAATGGCCATAATATTTCGAATTTCAGTAGTGCAGCGTGGCAGACAAATTATTACAACAGCCTCGTTTAGCACAGACAGCTTCAATTGCTTCACACACGACTCTTCAGTAGACTGCCGCACACACCAGCGGTTCACTATTACACAACACATCGTTCGTCGGCCCACCGTACATTTTGACATTCATCGCATGCTCTTGCTAAACGTCAGTCACCTCATGACACATCATCTCAATCTCCCATCCATATTCTGATACTCCAAGAGGTGACAGTTCACATCCGATCTCCAGGTTACATACTGACCGGTCTTCAATCACGATATCCGTTCAAGTATTGAGACAGCTACATCTCCAACAGTCACACAGCGACTCCCAGGCAGAGTTTCAGTCGTACCTCAAATATCGCAGAGGTGGTGAGCCCTGGCGGCTGGCCGACGGCGGCCAGCTGCCTTCGGGTGACCGCTCCGTGACACGTCCTAGTGGTAAATGTTCGAGGAGTCTCTCCGCTCAGCGCCAGCTAGACTCTACGGCCAACACCCTTGGCTCCATGCCAGGCTACACGTCATGGTCACGCGGCTGTTTGGGCCTTATAACCAGTGGGGTCTTCTCATCTCCCAGGCATCACTGGAGTACGTGATTTCCGTGTCGCATCCGAGAACATTCCTCGTCCCCAATTATATTAAGCATGCAATAGCGGCGCGCCGCAGCCGCTACTACAGCTGTGGCGCGCCGTACCTCTGAGACTTCAGAGACATTCCATCAGACCAGAGTCATCTCTGAACCTCGGCCGCTTTGTGGGAACCACTGCTGATCCCGGCATAATTCCGCTGTACCGCGCCACACACAGGCAGCCGGCACACCGACATCCAGTGGCATGTCACCAGGCTGCCGCCCTCAGCTGCACTGCGCTACATACAAGCAGCCGGCAGATCGTGGCGCCACAGCGCCTTTGGCATCTGACATTTAACCGACACACTAACATTCATCCAGCAGTCAACCAATCACCACAACATTCAAGACACACCTGCAATCATAGATTCATACCTCACATCACGGACACACCTAGCATTGGCCACGGGGTAAGACAGCTGTCATACCTGTCATCCTGCACACACACACACTGCACTCGAGTCACCTAACATATTACCACAGTGACAGGGCCTGTCACAGCATAGTCATACTACTGCCATTTAACTCTCATTCCCTATTAGCTATACTCACGGCATGTGTCCTGTCAGACAACTGTCATTGTATTCGTCTTTCATCTCTCTGTCATGTACACGCACATGCGCATCTGTCCATTGGGTTCCTAGAATAGGCTATTTAACATACGTCTCCCATGACGGTCACATCACCCGCGGACATTTCATCACCTCAGACGGCGACAGTGGCTTACGTCGAGGCCACTTTGTCAGACAGCGGCGCTACCAGGGTGTCAGGTATCTGTGCACATTGACCGGAAGGGGAGGGCAACAATGAGCCGCTGGCTTCGGAGGCGGTTGGCGGCACTGCCGACTAAACAGTTACAGGTCGGCAGGTCGAAGCCCGGCCAGGTAGGATTTGCTGTCGCGGCATGATTGGGGAGGGTAAGGGCTAAATTTCAGAATTCAAAGTGTCCCCCACAGGAAGCTTCGCTACAAAAAGATATCTTAGGTGTCAGTTCGCAGCTAACTGGTGGAATTTGAACCCACTGTTCACTAACAACCGCCTTCCAGTGGTGACTGCCCGCTCCCCCGCTAGTAACCTCTCTGCGTGCAATTAGTAGCTTTATTGCCTACCACCAGCAACCTTTGTCCTCCATTGGTCACTGCTTGCTCTGCCGCTACTAGCCTCTGTGCGTGCAGTCAGTAGCCGTATTGCCTACCACCGCCTGTGACTGCCCTCCCTACCGACAGTGACCATTCTGCCTGCTGACAGTAACCGCTTCGTCTACCGCCAGCAACCCCTCTGCCTACCGCCCGTAGCCGTTTCACATACTGCCAATAACCGCTGTGCCTACCGACAGTAGCCGCTGTGACTACTGCCGGTAGCCGCTGTGACTGCCGACAGTAATTGCCCTTCCTACCACCCAGTAACCGCTCCGCCTACCACCCAGTAACCTCCTGCCTACCGCCCAGTAACCCCCTGCCTACCACCCAGTAACCGCTCCGCCTACCGCCCAGTAACCCCCTGCCTACCACCCAGTAACCGCTCCGCCTACCACCCAGTAACCCCCTGCCTACCGCCCAGTAGCTCCCCTGCCTACCGCTAGCAACCGCTCCGCCTACTCCCAGTAACCGCTCTGTCTACTGCCCAGTAACTCCCCCTGCCTACCGCCAGCAACCGCTCTGCCTACCACCCAGTAACCGCTCCGCCTACCACTCAGTAACCGCTCCGCCTACCGCCCAGTAACCCCCTGCCTACCGCCCAGTAACCCCCTGCCTACCGCCCAGTAACCCCCTGCCTACCCCAGCAACCGCTCCGCCTACCGCCCAGTAACCCCCTGCCTACCGCCCAGTAACCCCCCTGCCTACCGCCAGCAACCGCTCTGCCACCGTCAGTAACTGCTCTGTGACGTCGCCGGCGAGGGCTTGATCCTGCCTGTGTATATTGTAGCGGGCGGCGGGCAGGCGCTTTCTCGAGTATGAAGAAATTGCGAGTACATAGACGCTCGTCGCAGCCGGCCGGCGGTGACATCCGTCCTCTGTGTGAGTGTGTCGTGGTGATGGGCCGCCCCATCCTCGCCGAGGTGGTGCTGGACTGAACCGACGGCGATGCATAGCCGAGGGACGCTGGTGTTGGCCGGCGGCCGGCTGGTGTTGGTGCCTCGGTCGGATGCGTGCATTGGTCTGTATGTGGCATCGGTGGACGATTGTATTCTTTTAGGGGTGTCAGTGTACCCCCTAGACCTGTCCAGCACGCCTGAAGCTCAACATGGAGCCCTACGGGAAAGGAGTCCAGAAGGTTGTCAGGGCCTGTTGAATCAACAACAAAGGGCCCCTGAAAATGTATGCAATTATCCACCAATGGTGCATGGACGTGACCTATTGTCGCTTTGAGGCGGGATTGTGTGTGGATCAGTGTGCCGTGAATTATGTTATGCAAATGTTCGACGCGTTCGCTGAACAAGTGGTCATATAGCTACACCACGATGCTTGGAAAGCTTCATTCAGCTTTTGGGACCGCTGCTTTTGGCTCGTCAGCCATGGGAGAATGTGCGTGGATGCGTTGCAGTCTCCTGCGGCGAAGTTTAGCAGCGGCCGGTGACTAGCACCTGGTTACGCTAGGTCGGGCGGATGAAAGTATTTGTTACCCATCTTTAAACACTATCTAGGTTAATGACCATTCCAAGGCTTTGGATGAGTATTGGAATCCTGGAGTGCCAGTTTAGTGATGCTATGCTTGGGAGAAGCAGGTAATCGCATGTTTTTTTTCGTGTAAATTTTGTCGGAGTGTTTGCTGAACTGCCCGAATTGAGTGAGTTCCTATGACAGACAGCTCTCGTCGGAATCCTTGCCCCACCGTCCATTGTAACAATTGTATTTCAACGGCATAATTTTGGCCGACGGTTTAACGTGTCGACAATGCACCGACACGATCAACTCGGTGCCGCATTCTCCACCTTATCGTATCAACTGGCAATGCCTGCCGTCTAGCCGGGGTCTGTGTTGGAGTGTGGAGTGGCCGGACCCCTGTCTTCCCAGGA
This sequence comes from Imbricaverruca yamaguchii, assembly GCA_034440575.1. Lineage (NCBI taxonomy): Eukaryota > Metazoa > Arthropoda > Thecostraca > Neoverrucidae > Imbricaverruca > Imbricaverruca yamaguchii. Next base: position 88,196 of record JAOTOL010000931.1, read on the forward strand.
CGGGGGAAATCAATGCAGGCCGGCGCCCTAGCCAAATGAACTATCTGGATGGCAATTTGCGCCTGTGCGTTGGATGGATCCGGGCAGTGCGGAGTGCTCTACACAGGCTTGTCCGTCGTCGGGGCGCTTATAGAAACGGCTCTCAGTGCCAAGTGAAATTTTGTATGTGGTTTTTAGAAGCCATGCAGCCACTTGCTTAACGGTTGTACTGGGCTGTCCCAGAATAAGTTATTTTGCAGTATGCTCTAATATTAGTGCCGGTTCTATAGCGCAAATGAACTGTAAGGCAACGGGAACACACTAGCCTTCGTGGAGGCTTCTGATGTATAAAGAAAAATGAATGTGTTATATGGCGAGTTTCACGTGCACCTGATGCACTATATATACGCTGGTGTACGCAATGATTTTTTGGGGAATCACTCAGGGGGCCTACCATTATTGTATGTACCCAGATCGCCAAAAGGGAGAGGGGCTCTGCTCATGGTCGTTTACTTAGTTATGGTTAACACAAATACTGAGAAATGGTCATTAACAATGGGGTAAGTTCATTAAGTGGAAGGTTTGTTTATCAGCACAAGCTAACCGATCAGTCGCGAAAATTTGTCAAACTTTGTACATACGTGCTAGTTTCGGAGTTCTCTGTTGTACCCGGACTCGTCATTATTTGTACATAATTCACTGAGTCTGTGAAGCTAAGACTCGTTTAGCAAGTTGTATTAGTTATCCCGTAGTCGTAATTACCTCGTGCAGCAGTTATCAGCTAATAGAACCACACAAGCTGCTTGAGTCTTTGCTCCTGAGTAGCTTCCTTCTACGGAGAGCTGCCATGCCGTGGACGCACTATTTCGTGCCTGTGGGTCGAGTGCTAATGTATTGGCCATATAGCGTAGGGTATGTTTATCCCGCAAGTGCCCCTTGAATTGCTTCGCAGTTGAAGTAATTATTGCCGCACATAAGTTCATACCTCTTGTGCTGCTTTGCTCCGCCGAGGTATTGCGTCTGTGAATACACAACACCGCACTATGCGACTTTGCGTTAAACATAGTTGAGGAACACACTCAAAACGTCTTTATTTACAAACTTTCGTTTCTACGGCTGATCATGATTTATTCTCTGCGTGTTACCGTAGTCCTGCATTGTTGGTACTCAGACCCCGCAGAAGATCGTTTTCCCCTCTTCTAACAGTCCACCAGAGGGGCGGAGTCCGCCCATTCCTGCTGTTTTAGACATCTCATAAGCGAGCAGAGGTATTTTAATGAAGTATCGTGACTGTGTTGTATATTGAGGGCATCCTATGCACAAAAAACTGAATTCAGTTGGTAAACATAGACACCGCGGTGTGCAGAGCCGACAGACCGGACACTGGTTGTTCGGCCTCCCGGCCTCAAGGTGATGGCCTCAGATTCAAGGTCACAACGGTTTCGTCGGCGCGACAGCGAAACGTACGTATTGAATCCACCTGACGGTAGTGACAATCAGTCCGCCACCTTCTGTTTCAATGTCGTGTTTAGCGCAGCACATTGGACCCATGTTTTGTTGTCTTTACTGTTTTGTCCGTTTTGTCTTTGAGTGCCGCCAGAACAGTTGCGCGCGTTTCCGTGGCTACCGGTGTAGTGACGACCCGTTTCGCCGTGTTCGGACAGGAGCGTGTGGTGTACAACAAGTCGGAACAGCACCACGAGTGGGAAAACATGGAGGCCGACGAGCCGGCTGGGGTCGGCGACGGAGCCTCCGGCAGCTGCCGATAGGCGACAGCAGTGTCGCCGTTCCGAGCCTGGTTTCTGGCGGTAGCCGGCAGGTGGCAGGCGTGCGCCGCGGCCGGCTGAGCATTGGCTGGCGGATCGACAGCGGCCTCTGCCGTCCCACCCGCTGTCCGTGGACAGGTAGGCGACGCACCCACCACTGGTGGAACCCCCTGTTGTGGATACACCCACGGTTCGGTCGCGTGGCACGATTTGTTAGAATGGCTCAGTGTGCTCACAAGATGATACACGATCAAAAATGCGATTAAAATATGCATTGAATAGCGAAACGTGTGTCGAGTATGAAGATATAATTTTTATCGAAATATAAGCGACTGCTGTTTTTTTGTACTTTCGTTCCATTTTTCGATTGTTCTAATTGATTTAATCCACTGTTTGTGCTATAGTTGAGCAATTATCTTTTTTTGTATTTATTTGTATCGATCTACTCATCAAATTCCAGGCAATGCTCCATTCATTACACTGCTTCGACAATCTCGCAGTGGATGCAATATTCACGAAATACTCGTCCCCCATAAACACTGCGTCTTACCTCCGGGTGCGTATGCGAATGGAATCGCATATGGCGACGCTCACACTGCATTGCGCTGCCCATAGTCTGGTCCAGACAGGTGCTTGATCAATTACCTGATGGATGATGAACACGTAGACAATTTGAATATGGTATGCCAGTACCCTATGAGTCCCGTCAGTACATTTGAGGCCTTGTAGAGCGCTGGTATATGGATATTTTTATTTGTAATTATCAGCCAGCGTGTCGTCGCGGCGATTTCATGCGCATACCCGGCCGCATATATGACGTCATGTCAGTGCGTGTGAACAAGAGTTTTGTGAAATATTGCACCCATTGCGGAATGGTTCATGCAAGGTAGCCTCCTGTATATTGCTGCCTATATTTGAATGAGTTCGTACAGACCAACTAAAGCTGCTGCATAGCCCTAGCTGAAGGAGCGAACCTGAACAATTTAAATAATTGCAGAATGGAACAGAAGTATGGTTTTAAAAAGCAACGGAAGGCTTGCATGAAAGTTGAATGTTTGTAATCGGCACATCAGCACAGCTTTTGAGTGGTTAGCATCTCGTCTTTTGAGCGCTCCGAGCCCTTCAAGCGAACCGTAGGTGCCCTACCTGTGAGAGCGGACGCGCTGAAGGGACTCCATCGTAGACGACCCAATGGCAGAGACGGAAGCCGTCAGACGGACCACGGCCAGCCCACTCGACTGGGACGGCCGTGTGGACAGCTGAGCTCAGGCGGACCGCCGTCGGCGCTGTGCCTCGGACTGAGGTGTTACCGAGCTGAGTTTCCGGCGGCACTAAGCGAGCTGAGAGCGGCCCGCGATGCGACTCCACTTTGAGCCGCGTCCCGCGGCGGCGGCACTGAGCGCACCTGTATCGCGTCGAGGTAGTGGGCTTTCGTCGCGAGCTAGTCTTCACCGATAGATCTGCCTCGGATCCCGCGCGATCGCGACGCAGTGCTGTGCGGCAAGTGGCTCGTCACCGCGCACATGGCGAGCACCATTCGTCTCCGCCAGTTGTGAGCTCCCGGGTCATGTCGCCCACTGGTGCCGGTGGTGTGAACGCTGCAAATAGGCCAGGTAGGTCAAATATTTATCCCACCAACGGCGTGAACTGTGTGTAGTCGCGGGGTAAAATTGTTATTTTATACATGCGATGAGAATTATATGTGGATGTGTTTTCACCACTTGGCTGGACGACTCCAGCTACTGGCGATATATTGCTATGCGAGTGTTTTAAAATTCACAACTGATGTCGTCTCGATTGGCATCGGTTTGAATGGGCTGTTTTGCAATGATTGTCGATTTTAATTTGGTGAATGGTGACGCATCCCTGCAATGTGTCACATTTTGCGGAAGAGTTTCACCATTGCAACACGGGTAGGGATATCAGTCGGGCTCTCCGTAGACAATGGCCGTGTAGCCATCCATGTTTACAGTTGACTCAACCGTCTATCAGTATTTACAGTTAGCCGGGTTGAATCCGAGTTGATGCCAAGGACGTGTGTGAAGTGTTTGCAACCATGTGGTGGTGTCAGCCACAATGCCACAATACATATTGCCTGTGAAATGCACTTGCGAGTTACCTAAATACATGCTCCAAAAAGAAGACTGCACACACAGGTACGCATGCCTACTAGTGTCGCAGCCGTTGTCTTTGTAACGTCGGTCAGAGTTGCATGTCACATTTTGCCAAATGTGCGCCATGTTCAAGTTGAAGCCCGGTATGTGAACGTGCGAAAAAGGACGCACATTTTAATCGCTGACAGAGGATTCCATTGACTTTCGTGGTAAGTTAATGGTGGATACAGGGTGTAGGCGCAGGCGGGAGACATGTGCCCCCGCTCCACGGGAAGGTGGCGTCTCTGACCAGGAATAGTCTCCACTCCGATAATGTCGAACATGCGCCAGTATTTATTTTCATTTCTTTTTTCACAATGCATGCCCTCCACATGTAGTGGCTTTTATAGACAGTCTGAGTATACCTCACAGATATTTACAAAGAAAGGATGGATTTGTGGTCAGTAGTGGGAGCAGATGCGCAACAAACAGTCGTACACCAACATAATGCAATACCCATATCACTCTGCACTACACACACACCGTGCTTGCAACACGAGTTATAAACGAGTGGTTTGTAGAAGCGATAGGAAAGCGATGGCCTAAAGGTGACTTCATAGTGTACACATATCAATTATGTAAGTTTGTTGTGACAAGTGTTGCTCATGGAGATACGCTAGTGCATGTTTCTTGAAGTTGGATAGCCTCGATGTTTTTGTTTCAGAAGAAAGTTTGTTAGAGTGGAAGACACGAGTAGAGAAATCTCCTCCGGCCAGCCTCTCTGTGCATGGCTGGCAGGTTCCGGTGGTCGTCTGCGATGTGTGTGACGGTTTCGCATATGTATGAATATATATATATATATATATATATATATATATATATATATATATATATATATGTATATATATTTAAATATATATGTATATATATACATATATATATATGTGTGTGTGTGTGTGTTTCACCCCGTGATCCGCGTCGTCTGCCACCCTTGCCGCCGCGCCTGCCCCGGCATGTGTTCTTGGGCGTTGTCATGGTGACGCCGACGCTCCCCTCGTTTGGTTGCCCCTCTGGAAAGGTGAGGCTGGTGACTGGCGGGGGCAAAGTTCGAGGCGTTGATGACGTCACGGACGAGACAGTTGCGTGCGCGTTGCTGACCGGGGGACATGAAAATTATGGCGGTGAATATTTGGGCCAGGGCGATGGTTAGCAGCAGCATGATGATGTCCGTATGCATGGTGGAGCTGAAGATGGAACACTGGTAGAGCTGATGATAGACGATAGGAGGTAGACGATCACTTGTTGAAGACACAGGAATTCCGAGCGGCACCAAGTCGCCAGTCAGATCATTTCCTTCTCTGCTGCAGTGTTGGAAAGAAGACTGGCGACGGACAGTAGCTGAAGCTTGATGGAAGGGAAGTCATTATGGAGAAAGGCGCTGTCGCTTCTGCACTCACTCAGTTTTGCAGGCTTCCAATCACTGCTGTGTAATTTCCCGCAGTAGTAGAGGAATAACCAGCAGAAAAGTCACTGATTAGTCCAGTTACTTGGCATACGTGTAGCGTTCAAGTGTGCCGGTTTAGTTCGATATTTAACCTTACTACTTATTTTTCTCGTACACTTTTCACTCTTTCTGTTCACTTCTCACTCAGAGTTTCACATAGCTTGCATACAGAGGCAACAAAGAGGGAGAGGGAAAGGCTGGGCGAGCGGCCGAGACGTCTACTCGCGGCACCGCGCTCAGGCCAATGAAGCGAATTGTGCAGCCAAAGGCGTCCCCATGGAGAGTACAAGTGCACATCCTCTCCCTCCCTCCCCATCGCCATCGAATTTTCACCTGAAGTGCCTCTCCAGGGGCTCGGACAGCGGCTCCACTCCGGAGAAATTGCTCCCATCCAGACGAATGCCCGCTCCTTCGTGAGAAGCGACACGAGCACAAGCATGCGCACGCACATCTCAGCGCGTTAATGTGTCACCGGAAGCAATTATGGGTTAACTGTGTGTGAGCATCATGCAGATTCTGAAGTTTACATTCCGGATCGTCGAGCTCGGCGCCGATGTGTCGAACGGTATGCTCGGAGTGCCTATAGGGTGACGCAAATAGTACCTGTTGTACTCCGGATGGGATCAGAGTCCGAATGACGTTTAGGTACCCCGAATGATCAATTCTGGTCGAAGCGCCCTAAAGTCCCCCTCCCTACACGTTCAGGTTCGAAGCTGTTACGCCGGAGTTCAGTGCGTTTACCATTGTCGCGCCGAGTGAGCGGCGAGCCAGTACGGCGTCGTCGCCGTGTCCACTCGGCAGTCTGCTGGCCGCCCGAGCGATTCAGCCTGTGTAGATGGCAGCCGGTGGTCAGTAGTAGCCGGCCCACGGGGACGGGGGGGGGTGGAGGCCACGCCTCGTCTGGCGTGTCGTGATTATTGTACGGATCTGCGGCAGCCTGGACGAGAATATCGTGAGTGTCGTACGGATGCGCGGCAGCCTGGTTGCTCGGCTGTGGGGCACCTACAGCTCCGGCAGCTCGGGCCGCGCGGACGGAATGTTGATCTGCTCGATGACAATCTGAGGACTGCGGTGATCGGCCGCTGCTCGCCACTCGACAGCCGCCCGAACACCGCCGGCTTGATCGGGCGTTAGCCGCGGCTCGCCGCCGCCGGCCGCCGGCACACGTCTCTCCACTGTCGGCGTAGGGAGGGATGGCGACAGCACGCGTGCTCAGCCCGGCCAACGCAGAACTTAGCTCACACCAGAAGCGAAGCCAGGGGAGGGGGCGCTCCGCTTATCAACCAAAATTGCACTATGTCAAACAGGAACTTTTGAGATTTTCATGACACAAAACCAAATATTTCCGGTGCGCTTCGCTCGCCGACAGCGCTCTCTATCGTATGACATTTTCGGGGGCGACCCTTTAAGAAAATCCGGCCTGCGCCACTGCCTCACACCAAAGGTCGGTGCCCGGGTCGTGTGACCCTCATTTCGGGGCCACCAGTCCATGCCCCGAGGACAGCATTACTGATGCACTTCGGACTTCGGACGATCGCTAGTATTAAGATAGTGTTAGTCTCATATCACGATAGTGCATTGCTGCTTAGTGCTGGCATCAGTGATTGGCAGATAATCTTACACTCAATCAGTCCCGACGGTCACTGCCATTGGCTCAGCCAGGGTTTCCCAAGGAGGCCCGACCAAATAAAATATGACGAAATGTGGAAGCTTCCGGCGCAAAGTGCTCCGAAAATTTGAGTTTGCGCGGTACAAATCTTACAGGTGTCCCTTTGACTTAGTGTATTTTTTAGTGCTTAATTGGGCGGGCCCCCGGTCCCCCTGTCGCTGCGGTCGCTCTGGCTGCGCCTGTCGCTTCGCCTCTCGCTCACTCATGGTGAGTTAGGTAGTAATGGTGGTGTTCTACGACAACATAGTTCAGCTACCATCAATCGATTTTGTCACTTTTGTTGCTTCCGGTGCTATTTCACCGCATCCATACACACTTGCCATCCATGTTTCACAGTCACTCACAAAAATGGAAATATCACCGTAGGGAAAATAGACGACTGAGTGGCGGTGCTGCTGAGGTACTTGGGTAAGAAAGAACGCCATTGAGTCCGGCCACGAATCCCGCTATCAGCGAACGCCTCTCAGAAAGGCTAGGGCCGTGGAATAAGCTAGCATTAGATTGCTAGTCTTTTCGCTGAACCCGAAACCAATAACATTGGCATGGTGTCATATGATAACGTTTGTCGAACGATGTTCAGACACCATATTTATAACTTTTCAAATGGCTTGGACTAAAATACTTCAATGAATACGATAGGTCTAATCGGCAGCAAGCAATGTAGATAAACGTTACGGATAGCGGAAGCACACACACCATTAAGTATGGCTACTTGTGCATATGTAGTCATTTCAACGAGAAGATATGCATGTGTCTGAATTAGAACGACATTAACAGCATAATATTAAACAAAAATAATAAAACAAAATATACACCTAACAGTATGATCGGTGCGACCGATCCATATCGAAGAGAAACGACCGATATCATCGTACTGATGGCAGGCTGGTCAAAATCGCCCACGAACAGCATCACAAAATCAAAATCGCCCACAAATGATGGCGGCTGCTATTTGGCCGCCCTAACCGACGCGTCGGGCACATGTTAGCCCGTGCTGTGTTGACCGCTATGTCTGACCCGTCTGGCTACTGCCAACCCGTGTTGTTTTGGTTGCTGTCCGACCCGTCGGGCTGCTGTGCGCCGCCGCCGTCGCCTGCACCGTCGGCGCCGCGCCGGCGGCCCCCGGCAGGTGGCCGGGGCCGCCTGGACGTGGTCCGACAGCGCCTCCTCGACAGTCGGTCGTGGCGCGTGGCACGTGCCGTCACGTCGCGCCACGTTTGTGTTCCGTGGCGGTCGGCAGCGCGACGGCCAGGCCGGCCACCGTCAGCGTGAGGTGGAGCTGACCGCCAGCCAGCGCCGCCAGCCGAGCGAGCTGCCTCGTCCGCCCGAAGTCCGCCTGGTGAGTGGTGTGGGACGAGAGGCTGTGTGGTGGGAGCTGCCGGCTGGCCGTGCAGAACAGGCTCACCTTGGTGCTGTGAGGTTGGGCCATGGCGACAGTCTGCTGGCTGTTCAGATTTGCATCGCCCTGAAGCTTTTACTTGACTGCAGATGACATCCGACTCTGTCCGCATTCTCAATGCTTGAATGCCCTTTTCAACTCCCGAATCCGGAAACTACTAAACTATATTTAGTCAGAACTTCACAAACGACCTGCTTTGAGCTCTGTAATGTCAATTGAGGGTAGACGAAGAGCAATCATACTGTGGCGCTGGTGATGACTATCTGCTATTAGCGCAATTTAGTGCCTTAATTACCATTTCCTAATGCAAAAATAATCCCACGTGAAAGACGTTTTTGCTCCAACTGGCTTACCATTCATGGTGATTCCATTTCGTGTCATATTGGTGCGCATCTGTTCTTTTCCGTTCAGCATCGGTCGAATGTCGAACAGATTGAAACTAATGGCTATCGTTTTGTACCAGCCCGTTTTCGCATTAGGATTGTATTGTATTGCATTGCATTGCATTGCATTATGTTTGCATTAGGAAATGGCAATTAAGGCACTAAATCGCGCTAATAGTAGATAGTCATCACCGGCGCCACAGTATGATTGCTCTTCGTCGACTACCCTCAATTAACATTACAGAGCTTACAGCACGTCGTTTGTGAATTTCAGACTAAAAACAGTTTAGTAGTTTCCGGATCCGGGAGTTGAAAAAGGCATTCAAGCATTGAGAATGCGGACAGCGTCGGATGTCATCTGCAGTCAAGTAAAAGCTTCAGGGCGATACCTACCCCCGTTTGTAAATCGCCCCTTTGCAATACTCCAGCAAAGTCGCTCTCACGTCAAGGAATGGGTGGGGAATCCATTTCAGTGCCTATATTTACAAAGAAAAATGATGCGTAGTTAATTTCATAAAGAAAAATAAAGATAAATTAAATGCCCGAGACGAAATGTACGACCCTCAATATACCAGGAGGTGCTGAGTTTACGTCAAAAGTAACGTTAGGGATTATGCTATATTACTCAACGTTTCGGCCAGGGGCGCTCCATGGCGTGATTATTGCGAGCTGCAGAGCGTATTTTATGGCCCTGTCGCGTTTTGCGAAACTCTACGCTTTGGATTAACGACACTAATTTTTTGGATCACCGACATTTTTGATCCCGAAGGCGATATTTAGGGGCCCCGTGGTCACTTATAGGAATTCCAAGCGCGAGTTTCAGTGGCTAGGGCACGTTTTGGGAGGCACGACACGTTTTGTGGGCTTTTGGAGCGGTTGTCAGGGCCCTAGTCATATTACATGTCAGGACTGATTTTCGTTTCCCCGGCTTCATTAGTTTGATGATCACAATGAGACTTGTGGAGCCCCGGTACGGCCTACCGTGCCCCTAGCGTGATTTTTGCGGACTCGGGGGCAATACTTGGTACCCCTAGTTTCAGCGTGACTTTCCGGGGCCCCGGCCCGACCATTTATGTCCTCCGTCGTGATTTTCGTGAATCCCAGTACGACTCTTTTGAGCCCCCAGCGTGATTTTCAGGGGCCCAGTTGGAAGCTTTTGATGCTCCAGCGTCTTTTTCAGAAGACCCTGTGCAATTTTTGGTCCCCCATGTCATTTTTCGGGATCCCGGTGCGATTATTGGGGGCCTAAACGTAATTTTTAAAGACATTGGTGCAATTTTTCCGGAGCTCGACGCGATTCTTGGTGACCCCACAACCTGTCGGGGGTGGGGGGCAACTGCCCACAACGTCTCCTCCCCATTCGGCATGCCATTGTGCCACGTGATTCTGCATTGTAAGCATACAGGAATAATTCACTTGTTTCATCACTCACACGTGATTTCAACTCTAAAGTTCTCCAGACAGTTTGAGGAAAGTCAAACATCTCCTACATAGATAGGCAATGATGGACTATTAGGCAAGAGGGATGCCATGAAATTCAGATCATAGTCCTTTTCCTGCAATACATACCTTTTTCCGCAGGTTGCTTTGGAGATTGATGCGCTCCTAAAGTTTGGTCAGGATTGGAGTTGGAGGTGGATATAACAGCACTGTGAAGGACATTGCATGTGGTTCAAAGGACTTCTTTCGGTTTGCATTAATAATGCAGGTACTGAAGTAACAATTTAATTAATTGACCTCTATGGTCAATTAATGAAGTGGTTGTGAAAGAGTGAGGAGTAGAAGCGAGCTGGGTCCTTGTGAAATACTTTGTAGAAGTAAGGTTATGGTGTACCTTTTAGACTCCAGTGGGAATGTGGTGTGGATTCACTCATCAGTTATTCCATACCATAACCTAATAACCATAACCAACATAAGCTAATCTAGCATATCCTAACATTCCTTTGGAGATAAAAATAGAACAAACATTTATGCAATATATTTTCTGAAAATATTATAAATTTAAAAACCGAACCCAGTCAAACCTAACGTAACGTAAAGTAAGAATATCCGATTTTCATTTTTGTGGGAAAATTTCCCAACTTAAAAAACTGAACTAGCCTAACCTAACCAAACCGGCATTATTGTGCTCTATGGTGGATACAAGACAATGTTCTACATACATTTGGCTCCATATAGCAAACAAATGGGTTAGGTTTGGTCAAGTTAGGTTAGTTTAGACTTTTCAAGTTGAAAACTATTTTCTTTAAATTTCAAAAAAGTTTCTCCAAAAATTGAAACTTATTAGGAAAGTTTGGAGTTTAAGGGCTTTCTTATTTCTCGGAGTTTTCCTTCAGAATACCATGTTTATGCAGGTGCCTGAGATGATGGGACCACTTCTTTTCTCTAAAATGCTTACTTTCAGATTATGAGCAAATTAATGCCAAACAAGGAGTTTTGAGTTAGGTAACATAGGATTATTTTTTTTAATGCAACAATACCTAACCTTACCTAGCATAACCTACCTTTTAAGAAGAAGAAAAGATGCTAAAAAATGTTTTTTCCTTAAATGTCAAGCAATATATTTTCTGAACATTATCACCATTAAAAAGATACATAACCCAGCCTAACCTAGCCTAAGCTGTTTTTGAATATTTTTGGTGAAAATGTTTCTAATGTTTTTGATAATATTTTCAACAGTATTGTACTTTATACCGCATTGACCGCGTATTTGGTAATTATGAGGTGAATGCGGTTGGAAGCCCAAATAACCCAAAAATGTGTTTGCATACATTTGCCTCCATAAAGCAAACAACCGGGTTAAGTTTAATTATGGTATGTTAGTTTAATGTATGTTGGAAAGTTTGTCAATTTTTTCCCAATAAAAATGCATTCGCACAGATAATAAGTGGTCCCATCATCTTAGTGACCGTCATGAACATGATGTACTGAACACAAATCCCCCCACAAAAAAAAACCTTGAACTGCAAATTTCGCAATGTTTTGTTTTCAAGAGCATCTCAGGGTATGTTAGAGTGGCTTATATTTTTTAAATTTTGACAATTTTCAGAAAACAAAATGCTTCTAATATCATTCTGCTGCTCATTCTGATCGATCTGGTGGTGTTATGCTCTTGTTGTGGTATTTGTAAAGTATTTGTATTTTCTTCGTAGCATTCGGTGTAATCATAGCCTCGGTAACTGAAGTTAAGACCTGGTCTCGTTGCGGCGGTGCTGTCCGTGAAACGTGATGTTATGCGGGCAGAACCCGCCTGACTGATAAATGTGCATCATGATTGTACAGTTCAAACTGGAATGTCATCTGATCCGCTTATGCACATTTTCGTTTGCCCGCAGAATGCGAGTACTTGGCCCCATGTTCAAATTGGATGGCATGGGTCGCGATCTGGTCAAACTTTACCATCCCATTTTAAATTTTAGCTGGAAAGAACGGGACAAGTTTAGAACTAACCTAGTGTGCCGAAGACAATTATGTTTGGTTGTAGAAAATGCAAAAATAAAAGTGACCATAGCATATTATTTCAAAAAAGATTTCCGCAACCAGGTTCATATTTTTTTTAAACTTTCGTCTGACGTCATGCAGACTTGAACGATGAATTTGATATCCTCTGGCAAACGTACCTTTTGTTTGTTATTTGTTACATGCGCGTCTGATATGATATCAAACGCGCGTGTGGTAGATAATGAATCGACGCTATTGTATTCAGTGCAGATGCCTATGGCAGTGCAGGACTGTTTCGGTTCCATATTATTTTTCACAATCACAACCCATTTCTGTGTTTTGTGTTCCTGGCACTAGGATTGACTCATACATGGTATGTATTATGAATGCCAAGCTTAGCATTAATATAGGTACGTATTATTGGTTACTGTCATTGGGTTTTGGTGAATAACTGCAGTATTTTGGTGAATAACTGCGCTTTGTTCCCTACTTTGTGTCATGGAATGCCATTCACAAAGACACATGCTCTATATCATTTTTTCATAGCTCTCATCATCTTATAGTCACAAGACTCAAGTGACTCATTGTGATTTGAATGATTGTCTCATGATTCAACTATTTTTTTTTTATAGAAAGATGTGATTCAACTCACACCTCAAGATATATTTTGGGGAAAAGAATTAATTCAACTCGTGGACTCATAAAACAGATTCGTGTGTTGATTTTCTATTCAACTTAAGTTGGGCACAAGTGTGATTGGTGATGTGTACAAACATCAGTATGACAATAGAATTGTTATTTAGTGGGATAGCAAATTTTTAGGGCAATCTGATTTATAATCCATCAGCATCTGCTAATCTCATTGTATGATGCAAGTTGTATTTCCATAATGGAGGGAAATCCAGTTTTGTTGTGTTTTTGTTGCACAATTTTCAATTTTGCAGCAAAAGGTGGAGAGTCAGTCCACTATCTAAACCTAATCTGTTTCTCTACAGTACAAAATATGCTGGTTAACATTAACTGTTTTCTATACAGCATGGTGTTATATTATTTTATTTTATTTTTTCATTTAGCTATCTTATGAACATAAAAACAGCATAGCTTATTGGGGGCCCAAATCAACATTGGGGGGGGGGAGCCATGGCCCCCACAAAAGGATACAAATCGACGCCCCTGGTAGCTGTGTTGTTCTGGCGGTTTCGCCCCGCCGCGTTTGTGCTGCCTCCTTCCTTCATGCCCCAGGGTAGCTGTGTTGAGTCAGAGCCCCGCTCTCCCTCCTCCCGATCCTACCGCCATCCCCAAGCTAGCTGTGTTGTGTCGGTGGCTTTATCCCCACCCCCAATCCCACCGCCGTGCCCGAGTAGCTGTGTTTTGTGAACGGCTTTGCCCCACCCCACTCGTACGATCAAAAGCGACGTCACCGTCAGAGATGGTGCCCTGTTCCCGTTCTCAGGCGCTACAGCACCTGACAACGGTACCACCACATGGACACATGTGATAAAACATGAACCCGCGGCCTTGGGCCGCTGCGGGCAGCGTGGTATTTTTTCCAAATACGCGGAAGCTACAGTGCGCATTTGATTGGCTGATGGGCCTGCGGCGTGACGTCATCATCTCTGTTACCCAGAATGCATCATCTGTCAGCTCCATTCGTCGCGTCGGCGGAAATTTGAATTCGTCTCGTTTAGCAACGGATGCGTATGGCTTGAGTTCCTTTCAAGGTGTAAGAGACTGAATTTTGAGAGGAGACTTTTAAGAAGCCAGTGTAATTGTTCAAAATCCGAAGTGCTAAAATCAAACTTCGCTGAAGTCCTGGATTGAAGTATTCCATTATATGCGAGAAAGGTATGCTTTTTTGTTCATATCTGCTTCGCCAGCACTTGGAAGCCGTCGGTAACCTCGTGTATTTCATCCTTTGAAAAGAACACTAATCTTTACAGAATAGTTCACTTATAAGCAAACCAAACCTAGCCATGTCTACAACCCAAACCGATCTAAAATGGCAGCCCTAGATCCGCCCCTGACCTCTGGGGTGGCTGGCCATAGTAGGGTATGAACTTTGGCCTGTTTTTTACCTGATGCGGAGTAAGATGACCTTTATGTATCGTGACCTAAGATAGCTAGGGTCATACAACTGGCACCAATCCATGCAGAATTTCCCGAGGAACATTTTAGGTTCCTTTTTGTCGCAGTCTGGAGCGCAAATTGCATGCTATCTGGCGGAAAAGCTGAAATTTTTTACTGGCCGGAGGTCATTGACATGACCTGGGATGTCGTCTATTGACCTGCTGCCATCACAACGGGAATTTTTGGTTTCCTCTCGTCACGCTCGACGCGCTTGATTTTGTTTCGCAACTCTAGCGCAATTGGGGGCCAGGGGGTTACACCGATCCCCCTCGTAGGTCGTGTGACTCGAAAATGTCGTAGGGCGAGGGTTATGCCGAGAGAGTACTATACAATGACGTTAGTGTCTGGATAACGTCCGTTATTGTGGGCCACCTGCATATTTGCATCTCTACATGTGTACCGTGATAATTCCTAAAAATTGGCACCTCTATATCGCTGCGTTCCGATTGATGACGTCACGCCGCAGGCCCATCAGCCAATCAAATGCGCCCTGTAGCTTCCGCGTATTGGGACAAAAAATCACGCCTGCAGGCATGAGCGAATTGCCAGCATGGTGCATGCGGCACGTCCATCTAAGGGGGTATCGTCAGTCGCATAATGCAAGAAAATTACAAGCTTATTTCGGGTATGTTTTAAAGTCCTGAATATTATCATCAAACGAAGATCAACTCGCCTGCACATTCGGTCCTCACCCCCGGGAATCTGAAAGCTTCCTCTGGCGGTCGGTGCTGCTGCCATCTAGGAACAGTTATCAAATCAGAAGCAATGTGCCCAAATCATATATTTTCGGTACTCGTTTTCATGGGCAAAACAAGGGACATCGTTTGATCACACCTTGCTGATAATCCGACGGCTAGTGCAAAAGATCGACCATTAACTGTTACGTATACTATTTACGTGTTTGTACGTGCGCATATATACGTATACACTGTGTATCACTGTGTGACAGCGCAAGTCGTTCGTTACCGACGTGGGGCATGTCCAATGCACCAGTCCACTAAGTTATCAAACCATCCGGGGCTGGCAGTTAAACGATGATTAGAAGTATCGCCAATGTGGATGACACTACCTCACGACACACCGGGCATTGACGCAGTTGGCATTATATTGTGTCATTGTGCATGGGTGTAATTTTCTTTTTTTTTCATGGGTCCCCCAAGCCCCATCATGGGTCCCCAAGCCCCCTAACTTGGGGGACATTTCCCCCAATTTCTGAAAAGTGGCGATTTCCCCCCATATTTTTTCAGTGTTCCCCCAAGCTACCTGTGTTTCACCACCCCAAAATTATACTTCATTATTTATGGAGTCAAAATATATACGCAAGGCAATCACCAACAATACTAAAAGCCGATATAGCAAGTAAACGAGCTTCCCGGCTATCTGTCTTCACAAAATTTCCGGATAGTATATCAGCAAACGTTCGAAATTTCTGCTTCCAGGCCATTCTTGAATAACATGAACCTTCCTATCTTCTGTTTTCGCTTGGGAGGAAAATTGTGCTGTGCTAGGCAACACATCTGCATTATCGCTAGGTGTTATACGTCTTAAATTCCATTCCCCTGCTCATATATTAATAAATCTTGAACAAATGCGACCCTGGTGTCCTTGGGTATCTTCAAGACCACTGAGGGAAATCATAGGCAGCTTTAAGCGCGCTCGTCAAGTTAGCGTCGTATTCGTATTCGTACTCGGTGACGAGTTCGCCAGAGGCGTACTTGTATCGGCATCGGCATACGGCGACATATTTATGATAGTTCAAATCAATTAACACTGAACACGCTGGAAGGAACTATGTAGGTCTCGCATTACCACTTTAACGGTTAAGGTTCAACATAAACCAATTTATTCTGTCCCCTCCGTTTTTTTTCGTCTTCACCCAAACCTGCCCCAATCTGATATCAAGTATATAGCCCGTGGTGAACCATCCTACAATATTTCAAATCGGTACATGTCAAAGCCAAAATTGTAGGTGAAAGGTTAGCTTCATTTATCAGATGCCGATATTGAAGCGATATGGACTGAAAGCGATATCGATATCGATAGCAACCGAGGTTCAGTTGCTATCACTTCAATTTCCATCAAATGAGCGTCATTCGACATGGCTTGTTATGCAGTATCAGAAAGCTAAGCAACCGAATTGTTTGGCAAGAATGAAGGCCAACCTGATATTTCGGTGGACTATTTTTTTTTCTTTTTCTCTCAAACTTATCGACGTTTCGTATCAAGCAATATCCCGTTGTGAACACGCGAGGAGCATTTAAAAACCAGAACATGTCAAGGTCAAAGGTTTGATTGAGTTCTTTGATGTCATCGCGTTGCGTCGCTGTGGCTTTAATCTGCAGAAAATGGATGTCATTCGTGTTGTCTTTTTGTGCACTGTCTGAAAGTTGATATTTCGAAGAAATCTGGACGGGTGAAAGTTCAAGCTGATTTTTTCATTCGCCTCACATTTTGTCGGGTGATTTACGCCGAAGCCTACCCAGCTCCATTTCAAATCGAGCCATGTCGGGGTCAAAGGTTTGATTGAGTTGTCCGATGTCATTGCGTTTTGTCGCTATGGTTCCAATTTGCAGAAAATGAATGTTATTCGTGACAACGAATGGACAATCGTGCCAAAGGATGTCTAGTGACAGCCCATGGTGAATCCTCGAACATTTTGGAACATTTTTAGACCGAGATATGTCAAGGTCAAACCTTATGGTCAGAGGCTAGTTTGAATTTTTCGCAGTCCTCGCGATTCGTCGCCATGGTGTCATTTGTGTGTGTGTCATTCCACGTGGCTTGTGCCGTATTATAATGTTGCCAAACAACTAATTTTTAAGGTCAAAGGTCACACCGACTTCTTTGGTCGCTTCGCATCTGTTTCTTCGCCCTAACCTACCCGCGTCTTATATCAACCAGTAGCACGTGGTGAACCTCAAGTGACATTTCAAACCGGGACATGTCAATGTCAAACCACAAAACCGACGGCTAGTCTAAATTGCTCTACGTCATCGCGCCACGTTGCTATGTCTTCAATTTTAATTAAGTACAGTCATTCGATGTACCGTGTGGTACTCTAGCAAATTTTTCAGAAATCTCATCAATTTTCAGAGTCAAAGGTCGAACTCATTTCTTCGATCGCCCCGCGCTTCTTCGTTTTTTTTCCCAAAGCTACCCATGCTTGGCATTAGGAGAAAGCCCGTGGGCAATCCTCGAGAAACATTTCAACCCTGGACATGTCAGATCAAGCCTCAAAGTCATGGGCTCGATTACTTTTCCAAGTCCTCGAGTTTCGTGGCTATGGCTTCAATTTGCATTATGTGGTGTCATTAGACGTGGCTTGCCGTACGGTATCAGAACGTTAAGATTTTGAAATAATTTCAAAGGTGTCGAAGGTATGCACAATGATTGAGTGAAGGGGGAATAGGAGAGTCAAGTCTATTTTTGTTCGCAGCCGTCGTGATAGCAAGCACTCGTATCGTATATGACTAGGGGTTCCCCCAAGAAATCCGTCATAACGTGATCGGACGGTGCTCTCATCGCTGGTTTTAAATTTACACTCCCACATTGCTTTTCCGTACTTATAAAATGCATAACTTTTTTCTTCAAATTGTCATTTTCCTCTTAACACGCGCCCTGGAGGGAGGGGGGGCAAAATCCGTCCACCCCTCCGGTTTTCCGTACATAACTCGAGATTTTACTGGTTGATATACGCCATTGCTTGTGTACCTGCTTAGAAATGACCCGCGCGTTGTTTAAAGTACAAAACACGAAAATCGACCGAAAATGTTTGGAGTTGGGGGTCATTAAAGTAATAAAAAAAAAATGATTAGCACCAGACCACAAATTTCGGCGCTGATGCGCTTTCCATATAATGGAGGAAAGGAAGTGTTCTTGGCAACACTAGCGACTTGTTTCATGTATATTGTTATGCTACATTGTTTCAAAGTCGTGTCAGGTCACCGAGGTCAAGTCAGGTCAACTTCATAACTGTAACAGAGTTGCTAGGCACGTACTGTTTTAATCGTATAATATCTAACTGTGGGTGTTGTGACCCCGTAAATCAGCCGACCTACCATGCCCGGCACATGTCACGCCCATACATGTCCGTCCGGCGCCGGCGACGCGGTCACCGGCCCTCGTCGGAACCGAGTCAGCATTTACAACGCCCGGCTGCTGTGACCTGTACCGGCCTTCCGGCCATGTCTGAGCCAGGGCTGTGGCCAGACCCCCGCAGAGAGACGTGTCTGGACTGTCGAGCCGCGTGGACCTGTCGCTGTCGGCCGCGTGCGTAAATTAATAATTGTATTTCGGCCTCCAAATTGAGAACTGAAAGTGATTGCTGTCGGCCTGGAACATTATTGCGCGTGTCTCTATATATTCACTATACTTTCTGCACAATAAATCGTGCAGAGAACATTTCATTTTTACATTCGGAGTTATTGCGGCGCGCTGGTCAAGACCCTAGACTGTTCACGAGCCAAGAAGAAGGACCTTCACTACAACTGGTACCTGAGTGACCCGGATTCGACTGGTGACTGCGGATTCAACTGGTGGACTTCGTCAACAACGCAGAACTTCAACGCGCCATTCAGCACGGACGGGGAAGGGAATAAGTCTTCCGCACCATTAAGTAAGTCCGAGCAATATCCCAAAATCCTTCCAAAAATACCGCCTCCGATTTTCGACCACGAATAGAACTGTTAAAAATTGCATAATCGTGTCGTATACCTGCTGTGCACCGAATATTGTACGTGTGACTTCTCGTGTTAACTTGGAACTGAACTTGAAACATTTAATTCTCCACAAGGTGAGCGAAAATCCCGAAATTTTTGTGAGTAAAAATTTTGTGAAAAATAAAAATAAAACTTAACGTAATTAAACATGACTGAAATCACCTTTGACAGACTGGCGGACAGCTTCAACAAAATTCGGTTGGAAATGAGGGCACAAGGCATGACGCAAAATATCAAACCTTTTTCTGGGGAGAGTCATAATAAACTGTGCGATTGGATTCGCCAATTGGACCGCATTAGTTTTAGTATGGATGAAGAATACATGCAAATTATTTGCATGAAAACGCTTTCTGGACCTGCAGCCGAATTCATGCAACGCGTACTTAGTCAACAACGAACTATGACGTGGGCACAAATTAAACAGGTGATGCGAGAGAGATACTCTGACCTTTCGGACCAAAAATGTTCTCAGGAGAGTCTGAGAAAGATGAAACAGCATCATGGCGAACTGGTGCAAAATTTTGGAGAGAGACTGCTCGCCCTGGCACGTGAAGCGTACACGGACTTGGCAAATCCAACCACTCAGGAAATTTTGATAGACGTTTTCAATAGAGGCGTGCATAGTAGCTCGTTAGCAAATAAATTATACAGGCAGCAGCTCCGTACTCTGGAGGATGCCATCCAATTTGCAGTAAGGGAGCAGAAAGTAAACAGGGTTATTGAGTTGTGTAGAGGTGTCCAGAAAGAGGAACCAATGGAAGTTGATGAGAGCCATGTGGAAAAAGGAGACGACAGGATAGACAAATTGGAGAAGCTTGTATTGGCGATAGGCCAATCAGTGGAAAATTAGCGAAAGAACCAGAGACAGTGAAACATTCCAGTAACAGCCATCCTCAGCCTGGACACCGAGTATTTAGCCCATCACAACGTTTCTCCCGACCGCCGCGAAACTACCCCTCTGGACCCCACTAAGGACCCCCTAGGCCACGACCCCCCATGGGACCTAGCATGTGGAGAGCACCACCAAACCCAGCCTACCGTTGGACTTCCGACGGCAGACCCATTTGTGTGCGGTGCGACCAAATTGGTCACATAGGTCGGCAGTGCCGCTCCGGCCCAAATCCCCCTAGACAGGCGGGAAACTAAAAAGCTCCGTTGTGAATGACCACCACAATGGAGCTGAAAATAAGCAGAAACAAAAACAGGAACCACAGAGGAAGGAAAGGAAAACTATCAGATGGAAACGAGATCCAGAAAAACGTAAACAAAAACTGGCCCATGTCCAACAAGTTCGCATCAAGGTGAATACACCTATGGCGTGGCTACGCATAGGCAACCAAAAAGCTTATACGCTAGTGGACACTGGGGCCGATATATAATTGATTTCGAGAAAGTTCTTTGATAAAATCGCGGAGGAAAACATCGTGAAATTTTCAGACGACCGACGAGACTGTATTGCACTGATATCCGCCAGTGGACATCGCCTCAAAAACATTGGAGTCGGAACCTTCATGGTTGAGATGAGCAAATTCCGGAAACCTTTCGAATTTCAGATTGTGGAGGACCTGAAACAGGAATGCATGTTGGGAAATGATTTTTTGACGAAGTTTGGAGCAAAATTGGACTTTGAGAAAAAGGCTTTGTGCATTGAAGGCAACATGGTGCCACTGAGACCACAGCGACAGACCAGTGAGCAGGCGAGCTCACTGGTCAGAATCAAAGGACGCATACATATCCCGGCCAACACGGTCGTGGAGTGTCCGGCAGCTGTGAACAGAGTGCAATCAGTGGAACAGACTTGTTTTGTGCGGTCACTGGACAACATCCCACTAATTTCTGAGGAGCCCGGCTTGTTCATAACCGAAGTGGTAGCCAAACCGGACCGACATAAACGCCTACCGATACGAATTGTGAATACCACTACGAGAGACTTTACCTTGTACCCAGAGCAGGTAATAGCATTCGCTGAGACTATAGCCGACTCGGATTTGGAAAACCTTGTTGACTTGTCCCAAGACATTGACTTGACACCGCCAACCGCACCCTCTGACCCACTCGAGCAAGCCAAACTGACTCACCTGACTGGCACTGACAAAGACAGACTGGAACAGCTGCTACGTGCTAACACTGACTTATTTGCCGCGACTGACGCAGATTTGGGAACGACTGATGTCATCAAAATGGACATTGACACTGGAGATAACCCACCGATCCGACAAGCTCCTTACAAAACGCCATTCTCTCAGCGAAAATATGTTGAAGATCAAATTAAAGTAATGCTAGAAGCCGGTATCATTGAAGAATCAGACAGCCCATGGGCGGCTCCGATAGTAATTGTTCGCAAAAAAGATGGAAGCAACCGTTTCGCAATAGACTTCAGAAAATTAAACAAGGTGACCAAGAAAAACAGCTACCCACTCCCCCTCATTGAGGACATCCTTGCCTCTTTGGGAGGTGCGAAGTTCTTTTCGTCTTTGGACTTGAAAGCTGGTTATTGGCAAATTCCGATGTCAGAGGAGAGCATCCCAGAAACAACATTCACGTGTTTTCTAGGCCTGTGGAACTTTCGCAAAATGCCATTTGGCATCTGTAACGCCCCATCCAAGTTCATGGAATTAATGAATAAGGTGTTGTCTGGAATCCAAAATCAGTTTGCAACTGCCTACATCGATGACATCATAGTATACTCAAAAACGTTTGACGAACATTTGGCTCATCTCGAAGAAGTTTTTCGCCGACTACGCAAAGCAAAGCTGAAGTTGAAGCTTTCTAAATGCGACTTCTTGAAAGAAAAAGTGCAGTACTTGGGACACGTAGTGTCCGCTTCTGGCATCGAGCCAAACCCTGAGAAAATTGAAGCCATTCAGCATATGGCAGCCCCGATTAATGTCAAGGGAGTCCGCTCATTCATCGGTATGTGTTCATACTACCGACGCTTCATTCCAGGATTTAGCCAAATTGCCGCGCCATTGATTAACCTGACAAAGAAACATGCCATATTCGCCTGGACAGATGATTGCGAAAATGCGTTTGCAACATTAAAACAAAAACTAGCGTCTGCGCCAGTGCTGGCGTATCCTAACATCACGAAAGACTACAAATTATATACGGACGCCTCACAGACAGCTGTTGGAGCAGTTTTGGTACAGGAACATGATGAAAACGAACGAGTAATACAGTACTTATCGAAACAGTTGAACGAAACTCAACAAAAGTGGCCAGTGATCCTCCGCGAGGCCTTCGCAACGGTCTGGTCTGTTCAGAAATTACGCCAATATTTGTTAGGATCGAAATTCACCATTTTGACTGACCACCGTCCGTTGACGTTCCTGAACCTGTCAGAAATGAAGAACCCAATGGTTCAGAGGTGGGCGATCATGCTTTTAGAGCACAACTGTGAAGTAGTATACATCAAAGGAACCAAAAATGTAGTAGCAGATCATCTTAGCAGAATGAGTGAAACCGAACAAAAAGTAAACGTAATCGACACTGATCATGTTCCAATAGGCGACTTTAGGAACACCGAATTCAGAAAACCCGAGGAAGAATTGAGCAGAGAGGAAAAGTTTAAGGATGTAATGGTGAAATGGGAAAACATAGAGGAGCTTCAAAAGGTTGATGAGGACATAGCAAATATTCGAAAAATAATGAATGACAAAAATAACGCAGATTATCGAGACATCGTTTTGCATTATATGGAGTTGGACAGACTCATCTACAAAGTCAGCGACGGACCTCGCTGTGGACCATTTCCAGGCTTACAACTATGTGTGCCCAAATGTCTGAGACAGGAAGTATTGAAGGAGATGCACGAAGGTTTCTTTGCAGGGCACATGGGACTCGCAAAAACTTACGAAAGGCTTAAATTTAGATATTACTGGAACGGAATGTGGAGAGACACAGTGGCCTACCTCAAGGCTTGCGTGCCTTGCACTGGACGCAGGGCCAAGGCAGCACCCGCCCCGATGCAGGAGATGCCAGTACCTCACTATCCCTTTGAAATGATTGCTATTGACACTTGCGGACCGTACCCAGAAACGCAAAAAGGTAACCGCTACGTCATAACGATTATCGACTTGTTTTCCTCGTGGCCTGAAAGTCTTTGCACAGCACGAAAGGACGCTCACACCGTCGCAAAAATCCTCATGGAAGAAATCATTCCACGCCATTCATGTCCACGAGTCATCCTCTCTGACTTAGGATCCGAATTCAGAAATGCCGTTGTTGATGAATTGGAAACGTGCTTAAACATTCGCCATATCACAACTAGCGCGTATAGGCCGCAATCTAATGGGCGTTGCGAACGTTATCACCGTTGCCAAAACGACATATTGGCAAAAACAATTAACCAAAATCAAGATGACTGGGATACGAAAATACCTGCAACTCTGGCTGCCTACCGAACGGCAAATATTGGAAGCTCCGGAACCATTTCGCCTTTCTTCACACTGTATGGCAGAGACCCCTTTCTCCCTTTGGACAATTTGCTCCAGCCAAAAGTAAAATATTATGGGGAGGACTATGTCCCAAAAATGCTGAACAATTTGCATGAAGCTTACAGCCACGTGAAAATGCACATTGTCGAGAGCCATGAGAGGAACCGAGAGTACGCTGACCGAAAATCCAAACCACGAAACTTCAAAATTGGAGATCCCGTATATTATTATGACACAACCGTACAGCCTGGGACGTCCCCAAAATTATCGCTCCCCTGGAAACCTTACTTTCGGATTATCAAGCAGACTAGCCCAGTAAATTATGTCATTAGGAATCAGATCACCGGTAAGACCCGACTGGTACACGTCCAGAAACTGCGACTAACGGACCCGAACACAGCCTGGGAAACCACCAAGGATTCAGACGAGCCAGTGAACCAGAAATATCTGGAGAAAACGTCAAAGTTAGACCGTACAGCCCCTGAACGAGTGCAGCCTTCTAGGTCAGCCAAACGGGCCGAGGCCGGCCCCGATTACAGTCCCTGTGAGGATTGTCCCATGGACGTATGCAGTCCGCCGAGAACAAAGGATGATGAAACCGCTGAGTTCACAGAGCCCATGCCGGGTTCAGTGCAACCACCTCCGGTCGAGTCTGACCTGCCGGAAAGAGCACCTCTCACCTGGCCAGCGGATGCAGCTGAGCAAACACCGGTATCAAGTGATACTGAGCCGGACATTCCTTTGTCTGAACCAGTTCAGAGGAACAAAAGGCCGTTGCCGTCGACCAGTGAGTCTGACGACGATGCCCCACTTTCGGAATTAGTTCAACGAAACAAAAGACCACTCCCCTCTTCGAGCGATTCCGAAGACAATCTACCCCTATCAGAGTTAGCAGAACGCCTTAAACGACCACTGCCCACGTCTAGTGATTCAGACCCTGAAAATTCGCAGTCGCAATTAGCAAAACGTTCGAAGCCCCCGATTAGCGACTCGGAAGATGAAATTCCGCTTTCAGAATTAGCAAAACGCTTGCAGGATTCGACTGGAAGCCCAGTGAGGCCAGTCCCGGAAAAGCGGCCTTTGGTGGAATCATCTGATGATGATGATCGTCCTCCGTGCAAACTTCAAATTCACGATGACTCTGCTACTTCCACCGATTACGAAGCTGATGTCGACCGTGTCGACGTCACGCCTAATAAAGCTAGTGCCTTTGCGAGCTTTGTGGAGATGCAAAATGAATCAATGATGAAGCAGATGAGAATACAGATGATGATGTTCCAGTCATTGCTTAAGTAGAAAGCCGAAATGTTGAATTGTTGAAGTGTACCTGTGAGTCGCCTCTAGTGATTGTGTAATTGTATTGTTGGCGCAGTGACGCCACGTCAGGTGACGTGAGTACGTCATCCTAAGGCATGATAGCCGGTGCCATTAATGTGATGCGTGTAGCACCACCATGACGGAACCCCTTATGGGAATAATGATGTCGATGTGACGTTGTGACGTCACCTATCCTGATGTCTAGTATGATACAGGTCGTTGATTTTATAAAATGTCGGTGGTCGAAATCATTCTTATCCTACTCTTCCTTGTACTTAAAACCACTTACGGAACTCTGTTTTTGCCATGCGGCGTCTTATATTCAATCCTAGCTGACCGGTAACTTGAAAACACTTAGGATAAATCTAGATGCTACCTAGCCTCGACAGTGGCCACGAGACGGCAGCCCTGTTGATGTTACCCGACCTCAACATTCCGGTCTCTCGCCTCAGTTATCAACTGCAGACAAAACGTGGACTCCGCTATCATGTAGCATTAGGACATGCGGCCTTGATCATTCCCGTGGTATTGATACTAGTAGCTGCAACAGGTGTTATCTTGTATTGTCTTCTGAAACGAAAACAGAGTTCTGTTCCCGCCTGTCCCGCAACACAACCTTCAACCCTCCAACCCCTCCCGCTCGGTGAAGACATCATCGTCATCCGCGCTGGCCACGAGCCAGCGGCAACACGATCTAACAATCGGGCGTGACGAGACGGTCACGCCAGTTGCCACAGGACACCGACTGGAGCACGCCACCTCACGCCGACACCGCCGCTGACGACATGGACTTCGGGATCTCTCGCGTGCTCGCTGTCAGACGAGGCAGTACTGACATGGAGTACCTGGTGGAGTGGGACGGATTCCCACCATCAGAGGCGACCTGGGAGGAGGCTGCATACCTCCCAGAGGATCTTCTGTATCGACTGGCGGTCCCAGGTGCGACTCTACCAATGGAAAGGTACGGACCGAAGGGACGGCCGGGACCGCGCAGTCAGAAGCCGCATACGTACGGTCACTATGGTGACTGGTGCGACGCTTGCGGCCGCGTCACCAACCACGGAGCAGACCGCCCCTGTGACTCGACGACCGGAACGGCGCTGCCGAGCGCCGTTGAGGACCTGATGACCGGAGAGGCGCAGACGAGCGCCGCTGACAACGCAGGCACCTCTGCAGGTGCGACTGGCGGCCTGAGCGATGACTCAGCCGGTGGCGAGCCGGAAACCACTGCGGGTGAGCTGAGGTCTCACCTGCGACGTCACATGGAGCGACGTCACAACTGGCCGGATTGTCACCCCGACCAGTGACCCAACCGCGAGTGAGACACCATCGAGCGCTGGACGCGTGGGACGGTCACCCACGTTCCAACGCCCCGAACCAGACTGAACGTTTGCAGGACGCCGACAACGTGAACATCGTGATTGCGCGCGCGAATAGTGATTCCGACTTATACGTGAAATCATTGCAATTAGTATAAGGTGTACTAACATGGACCAGGGCCATGGGTACCCCTTAAAGACCCATAGACTAACCCGCGTAGGACCTTCAGTTGATCAAAGGAATCCGTTTGTAATTTGTTGCGGTATCATGTATGTTTCTTTATTCTTGTGTGATGTGGCCGTGATTTGTCTAAGTGGAGTTCAGAATTCATCTGTAAATTGACTTCGACCTTTGCGACCTCAGTGTTGTGTTGTAACAGAGTTGCTAGGCACGTACTGTTTTAATCGTATAATATCTAACTGTGGGTGTTGTGACCCCGTAAATCAGCCGACCTACCATGCCCGGCACATGTCACGCCCATACATGTCCGTCCGGCGCCGGCGACGCGGTCACCGGCCCTCGTCGGAACCGAGTCAGCATTTACGGGCCAACGCCCGGCTGCTGTGACCTGTACCGGCCTTCCGGCCGTGTCTGAGCCAGGGCTGTGGCCAGACCCCCGCAGAGAGACGTGTCTGGACTGTCGAGCCGCGCGGACCTGTCGCTGTCGGCCGCGTGCGTAAATTAATAATTGTATTTCGGCCTCCAAATTGAGAACTGAAAGTGATTGCTGTCGGCCTGGAACATTATTGCGCGTGTCTATATATTCACTATACTTTCTGCACAATAAATCGTGCAGAGAACATTTCATTTTTACCTTCGGAGTTATTGCGGCGCGCTGGTCAAGACCCTAGACTGTTAACGAGCCAAGAAGAAGGACCTTCACTACATAACAGGTTAACACGCGCCCTGGATGGGGCGAAATCCGCCCACCACT
The DNA here is from genome assembly GCA_034440575.1 of Imbricaverruca yamaguchii. Lineage (NCBI taxonomy): Eukaryota > Metazoa > Arthropoda > Thecostraca > Neoverrucidae > Imbricaverruca > Imbricaverruca yamaguchii. Next base: position 115,282 of record JAOTOL010000931.1, read on the forward strand.
ACGGTGTTCCGTAGATAACTCCAGATTTTACTGGCCGATATACGCCATTATTTGTGTACGTGCTTAGAAATGACCAGCACGTTGCTTAAATTACGAAAAACGGAAATCGGCCGAACATTTTTTCCAGTTAGGGGCCGTTAGATTTAGGAAAAAATCGCATTATCGCAAGTTCGTGACATGCTAATGGAACCAAACTTCGTCAACTGGAATGTTGTCATAAATTGAAATGACGGTCATGCGATTGATGTCACTTTGCATGTTACTCCTTACACATCCGGAAATCTGCTCTTTGTCATTGTGTGCCTAAGCGTTTCCATACTTTATTAATGCATTTCACTCCTTTCTTTGCGAAGCCAACTGTGCCGAGCCGCCCAACGGAGCAGTCGGATGGGCAGCCCGGTTCCGGTAACTGGAGCAGGTAATGACCTGATAAATGCTTCTATTTAGGTGTCCTGAGGTCAATTGGCGGATCTGGCATCTGTATTGCATCATTAGTAATGTCCGAAACATCATTAATGCCAATTTTGTGGAATTTAAACACAATCACAGCGATCCATAAGAATGACAACCCAAGCTACGCAAAACAAGAAAATTTTGCTAGTTTGACCTCATTGACCTTGAAGATATTGACCTAAGGTCATACAATTTGCACACATTAGAGTTCGCTATTGTGCCCATCCACCCTGCGAATTTAGTTGTCTCTAGCCTAAATAGGAGCCGAGATCTTAGGGGGCGGAATCCACCCCACTTCCAGTGCGCGTAATTTTCACAGGCCTCCCAGGGCGCGTGTTAATGGTTAAATGGATGTTGTCAATTTTTTATGAGAAGCCACACGTGAATCCGCACAATTTTATATCTAGCCGGAGTTTATAACCTCGAGAGAGCAATGTTGTAATCAGGGGTAGATCCAGGAATTGTCATGGGGCACTTGTCTGGAAGGGCGCCATTTCTTTTGAGCAGCGCCACTGCAAAAGCACCTGGAGGGGCGCCTCTGGTTCCAAAATTCCAGGGGGCAGGATGCACTCGGCGCTTCCTGAAAAAAACTCGGCCTTTCCTTCCAAGGGGTTGCCTTTTTGCTTCATAGGGGCGCCTCCGGCTGAAAAATTCGAGCGGGTACACTGGAAACTTTTCAAGGGGACGCCTTTTCCTGGCCTGGGGGACGCTACCTTCTACGTGGGGGTTATATGCCCTCGGTGCCACACCCTTTATCCACCGTGGTTATCATTCCATCGAAACGTATGTTACCTGAAATATGTCCATGTCTGCTACCATAAAACCATCGTCCAATATTGTATGTTTTTCCTGCTGCAAGAGGGCAACGTTTAGCATACTTGCAGCAATATTCTATGGTGGTCGTGAAATAGGGTTCAGCACATGGGACATAAAGGTAGATGTTCATAGGATAAGTAGTGAAACTTGCTAATTTTGACGGAACTTTTAGTTCCCCCCATTTTTTATTGCAAATGTGACAAACTGAAGTACACTGAACATCAGTGTAAAATAATTGACCATGTGGCCTGGAAATTCACAGTTAATGGAATTGTGCTATTTCATCCTTGTCTTAGGTTTTTACCCTTTTGCTACATGTGTGGGCAGTCATTATACACACGACTGCTAAAAAATGTAAAATCCATATGACTGAAGTAAAAGGCATTCCGCTTTTTTAATCCTTAAGTGGCGATCCTTTATTTTCTTCCAATCTTTCACTATTCCCAAGCAACTTCTTTCTACATCCACACAGTTAATGGTGAAGTAATTTTAGGACACTGCTGAACATTGAATTAAAGTGGCTAAAAGTGACATCAAAAGTGGCTGAATTCCAAGGATGTTGTTTTCTTTGGGGGGAGGGAGCAGGCCCCTCTATCCTGTTGAAACTCAAACTCCCTGATTTGTCCCCCGCCCCCATTTCTAATATGTGGTTACGCCATGTCATGGTGTCAATATTGATCCGCAAGCTGTGGGAGGCCGAGGGTGGGGGGGGCGAGGGACGATAAATCGGTGAGCTAACACCAAGGCTAAAAATAGAACGGAGGGTGGAAACAGGATGTCAAAAGCGTGCACCCGTGGTATTTGTGAGCTGGACTGTGAGGCTGGTATTGATGCATGACACTCAGTATGCCTTTTAATTGTGGCTGGTGGTCGATAAGCATGGAACCTGAATGAAAGCGCACAAGCTATCATGGGATATTAGATCTGTTTCCTGAACGCAATGTAACGAGGAATGGGGTGCTGAAGAGAAGCGACGTGCAGTTCTTTGTGAGATAGACAAACAGAGAGCTTTGATTTTAGCAAATAATGCAGAAAGTTGCTGGATGGATGGGCAAAGGCGAACGTTAGTTTCTTTGGTGGCTAGTGCTGTATCTGCTAAGTGCTTATCGTGCTCGTGCATTGCAAAATGTAAGAAAACTGCAAGAAAAGAACGTCGTCAGGCAGGGGACCAAGGTAGGAGACTGGTACACACTTCAGCTGGCTTTCCCAGGTACTTGATCCTGCGTCCTGTTAGTGCAAACAGTCCACACTGCTTGTGCCACAAAACCGAAGCGTGTACCCGACATCGAATGTGACGTTCTTCTCAATCAGCGCAACACACGCAAGATGGCCATGTCCAGTGTCGATAAAGTCGAAACCAAACTGGCGAAGTAAGAGCGAGTAGACGAGATGAATGCGACAGAAGGGGTGACCCGTCTGAGCTATAATCGTCCAAGCCGTGTCCAGCCGGCCTGTAGTCAATCTCCTCGTTGTCTCCGTCCACAGTGATCACAAGCATGGCGAATTGTAGTAAAGACTGAGCTGGTCTCTTCGGACCGATGTGATGAAGATTTGCAGCGGAGAGTCCTGGGCGCCGACCGATAGGCAGTCCTGGCCGTTGACCGGTATGGTGTGTCGGACAGAGCCTGCCCTGGCTGCTGACTGTCAGACAACCGTGACCACTGACCGGCAGACAGCCGTGACCGCTGACTGTCAGACAACCGTGACCACTGACCGGTAGACAGCCGTGACCGCTGACCGGCAGACAGCCGTGACCACTGACCGGCAGACAGCCATGACCGCTGACTGTCAGACAACCGTGACCACTGACCGGCAGACAGCCGTGACCGCTGACCGGCAGACAGCCGTGACCACTGACCGGCAGAAGCCGTGACCGCTGACCGGCAGACAGCCGTGACCACTGACCGGCAGACAGCCATGACCGCTGACCGGCAGACGGTCCTGACGCTGACCGGCAGACAGCCGTGACCGCTGACTGTCAGACAACCGTGACCACTGACCGGCAGACAGTTGTGACCACTGGCCGGCAGACAGCCATGACCGCTGACCGGCAGACGGTCCTGACGCTGACCGGCAGACAGCCATGACCGCTGACCCGCAGACAGCCATGACCGCTGACCGGCAGACGGTCCTGACCTCTGACCGGCAGACAGCCGTGACCGCTGACCGACAGGCAGTTGTGACGCTGACCGGCAGACAGCCATGACCGCTGACCGGCAGACGGTCCTGACGCTGACCGGCAGACAGCCGTGGGCACTGACCGGCAGACAGCTATGACCGCTGACCGGCAGACAGCCGTGACCGCTGACCGGCAGACAGCCATGACCGCTGACCGGCAGACGGTCCTGACGCTGACCGGCAGACAGCCGTGACCGCTGACCGACAGGCAGTTGTGACGCTGACCGGCAGACAGCCATGACCGCTGACCGGCAGACGGTCCTGACGCTGACCGGCAGACAGCCGGGACCACTGACCGGCAAACAGCCATGACCGCTGACCGGCAGAGAGCCATGACCACTGAGCTTATTTTTGGTTATTGCACAAATTATTCGCTTATATTTCGGTAAGTTATCGCTGCAATTTCGGAACAGGACATTCGGCAGCGGGAACTCCTTTGGGACAGATCCCGGTGTACAATATCGGCTGCACGCGGCCAGCTCCATTAGGCTAAACCATGGCGCGGCAGGCTGTCACAGATACGCCGTGACAGTTGATAGGATTCGATTGCGGTTTCGAAATGTAACAGATTTATGGGTTTCAATGCTTGTAGGTGACATTCTTGACGTTTTGTGCACCTCTGCCCTTTGCTGTGGGGCGTCTTGTTGCACAGGAGGCCCCGGTGGCCCAGCCCATCGCACATGAGACCTGCGACATCTTTCTTGTGGCGCCATTTTGAGCGAAATTCCAGGTGTCAGGGTTCATGACATGATATTTTCCGTGCCTGTAGAGGTCAAACAAATATGTGTGACGAAAATACGTATCACCATGGAATCAGCAGTCAGGTCTACCTGCAGTGCAATTTTCATCGAACTCCCAGGGATCCGAGGTCACGACCTCAGATCTGCGGGTAAACCTTGAAGAGGTCAAACGGATAGGTGTAACGAAAACCAGATGCCATCATTGAAATAATTATAGTCAGTTCTAATTGTGATGCCACTTTCCTCTAATTACCAGGGGTTGGGCGCCATGACCCTAGATCTTCGGTGAGTCTAGAGGCCAAATGTTAGATGTGACGAAAAACGGATATCACCAGTGAAATCACCTTGGTTGGTTCTGTCTGTGACGCTGTTGTCATTAAGGTCATAGGGATTCCATACATATCAAATCCTCTGTAAATCCTCTGTCGACGTTACGGATGTTAACGTTCTGATGTTGCATGGAAGTTACCAGTAGGGATCCATATCCTATCGAAGTAGTTCCATTTCGTGTGACGCCGATGCTGTATATCGGATCTCATGGCATGCTAACAAAATACAACCCGTAGAACGCCTATTGAATGCGGTGCGATTAGAGATAGTTCCTTGGGCTAGTGTAGACAAAATCGAAAGTTTGAGTTAGTTGACGCCACTGCACCGGGGATGCTGAAGACGACCTTCGACCCTATCAAGCTTAACACTGTTCGTCCGACCATGAGTTCAGCCATGCTATAGCAGCAACGTAATCGGTACTCACCTGAGTACCAGCTGATCGGTGTCGTTGACACATACGCACTCGTGTGGGCTCTTCAGCCACATCCGGACGTGGAGTGGCGCAGTTGGCGGGCGACTCCACACCTGGAGTGGGGGGGGGCGTCATTGCAGCTGCACCACGCCTGTCTGCCAGTTGTTCACGGTCCTGCCACGTGGAGCAGTCGGTTCGCCGCTGTTCATGCACGGCCGGGGACGAGCTCGGACGACACCTGGCAGTGGGCGAGAGTTCATGTGACCGTGCCGGCGCCGGACGACTCCGCCGCGGCCACACGAGCGCCTGGCGTGACCTTGTTCACGCGACCTTTGCCGGGCCCTTCCCACGCGACCCGTACTGAACGGGGTTCTGCTGCTGTGAGCCGGCGTCACAGTGCACTTGCATCGCTGTCCCGCTGCCCGACACGTAGGGAGCACGTGGCCACATGCATGCGTGCACTCATGTCCCGATATATTTTCGGCTACACAGGCACATAAAGTCGCCAGAAGCGACACGCCGCTCAAAAACCGCCCGGGACCTATTCTATCGGAATGATGTTTGATCAAGCATCTCAGATGAATCATGCAATTAAATGAATTTATTTGTATTAGGTAGGTCAGTCTAGTCCTCTATGAATGGCGGGTCCTCCCAGTCGTCAAAGGTCATCGGATGTGGTATCTCGCGTCTTGCATCTATCGCAGTTTGAGTATCTAGCATGGCCTCTGGCCCCCTTCCGAGCAATTTTGGCTGGGAAGGCTGCGCCAAATTCGCGACTGGCTAGAGATGAGCTCGAGCCTTTGCTGAATGGCGGTGTGTTTCCCGATCAGAGCGATTTTGCGATTATTTTTGAAGCTCCGCGCGATTTGTTGGGATTCAGGCACGATGCTTTGAGTCCAGGCGCTAGTTTTCGGTCCCCGAAGCCAGTTGTCGGCGACCTGACCCGGGTTGTCGGGGTCCTGAAGCGATGTATCTGGGCTCGGCGCGATTTTTTTTTCGGGACGTCCTAACTTTTTTTAGGTTAGGTTAGCTTAGGTTAGGTTTTTAGGCTAGATTAGCTTAGGCTAGATTAGGTTATGTTAGGTAAGGTTAAGTTCGGTTAGGTTCTTAATTAGTGGTTTGCTTATAAACTAAACGTTAACTCTCTGTCCCTGTTTCAGTATCGGTCCATTTGTCTCATCAGCTACGGACATCCGATGGAACACCAGATCCTCTCCAGTAAACCGATTGACAATCCGACGGTCGGGAATGGTTTCAGCCATCCAAGTTGTATCCACACCAGGTCAAGTTTCAGTAGTTGATTTCCGAAGATGCAAATCACGGGACATGCAGTGAATAACATCAGCTTACATAAATAAGAATAAGAGAAGGCTGCATTGTCAAAGAAAGCAGCTGACCTGATAGCAGGTATATTTCTGCCTTCTCTTTCACCAGCTGATTCCAAAAGTATGTAGAATTCCATTCTAGTTAGGAGGCTACATTCGGCGGATGGACTGGAAAGCGGTCAGACACGGGGAGCCAAAATGAGCATATCTCGCTGCAAAAAAACTTAGACGAACTTGTGAAGTGGTCCGAGGAATGGCAAATGAAATTTAATTTTGATAAGTGCAAAATCATGTATGTAGGTAAGCAGCATATGAAGGCTCCATAATTGATGGGTGGCCAAGTGCTATCAGTGACTCAACAAGAGAAGGATTTAGGTGTTATTCTAAACACAAAACTGGGGGCATCAGAACAGACCAAGGAAGCCAGGAAGAAGGTACTGAGAATGCTCGGGGCAATAAATAGGAATGTATCATACAGAAGTGAGGAAGTGATCAGGACGCTTTACTGTGCATACCTCAGGCCACATTTGGAATACTGCATCCAAGCTTGGTCTCCTAGCTATGAAAAAGATTGTTGGCTTTTAGAGAGAGTACAAAAGAGGGCTACAAAAATGGTTAATGGCATAAGCAACCTGGCATATGAGGAAAGATTGAAGAAATTGAATATGTTTTCACTTAGATATAGAAGGCTGAGAGGAGATCTCATCGAGGTCTTTAAATCTGTCCATGGTCTGGAGATGGGATATCTTGGGGAAATGTTTGAATTGAACAGAAATGATGCAATTAGAGGTCATAAATTCAAAATTAAAGTTAACCACAGCAGAACAAGGTTAGGGCAGACTTTCTTCACCAACAGGGTAGTAGAACACTGGAACCAGCTGCCAGAAAACATTGTCAGTACCAGCACATTGAACATCTTTAAAAACAGCATAGACAATCATTATAAGAATAGAGGGCCTGCTTTTCAGTATTACAGGGAGGGCTGATTGACAGATTTGGTGGGCAACTGGTTCAGTGTACAGAGTGCAACCAAGAGGGGCCCTTGTGGCTCATAGTTGCACTGATCTTTTATGTCTTTATGTCTAAAAGCGGTCAGGCATGCATTAGTGACATTCCCTAGCAATGCGTTCAGGACTAGATCTGGATCATTCAAAACACTCCTACATGTTGCCCTAGTCGACCTAGTCGTCTTACGTACTGGTTTCGGTTCAGAGCATGAATGAAGGATTGCAACCAAAGTTCGTGGAGAAAAGGGTGATGTCGTTCTTTCCAATCAATGTTCATAGGGCAGATGATAAATACAAGCAATAATTAAGTGGCATGCGCCACACCTGCTCCATAGCAGTACCAAAGCCGGTAGTAGTGCCGCCAGAACGGGCCAGCATAGAGAGCGCTGCTGCTCTGCCCCTGGTCACAGCTGCAGCAGCAAAACACGCCAACAGGACGGTGGGACCAGGCGATACGAAAGCAGTGTCAAGTGCCGCCAGGATGATCCGATACAACGAGCGACGCCAACCCGTCGATGGTCACAGCCGCAACAGTGACCATCGATGTGATATTATGATGTGTAGGATAAGCAGTATTATTGCAAAATATGCTAACAGAACGGCAGTATCTGGCGACATGAAAGCAGTGCCAGGTGCCACCAGAACAGGCAGCACAGGGGGCGCCGCCAGTCCGCTCCGGGTTACGGCGGCAACAACAAACATGGGTACAAAGAGCATAACTGGGAAACACGACACGATACACAGCAGAGATGGTGATACATGACCGGCAGCGTGAGGGTGGACCTCCTATCGCAGGTTGGTGGCATGCTGGTGCACTTGCCTAGATGCCCGCCTCTGCGCTCTGCAGAGCGAAGTTCTTACGCAACCAGCCGATGCTCACATGCATTCCAACTCGAGTCAGCATCCGTGCCACACGGACATCTAGCCTCGGCTGCCGGCTGCTGATGACGCCTACCACGCGCCTCACGCGGTAGGCGTCACCGTGTAGGTGGTAGGTCTCGCCGATACAGGTTTGGCCCGCGATGAAGCAGACATCAGGATAAAACTGGTTTGTCACCGCCATCTACCACGTCTGTGGCATGCAGCACCGGCCGCGGCCGATGGTGATTAACTAAGAGCTGGACACAACGGCCAGGAGCGCTTCCGGCGCTTCGGACGTCGGACAACCAAGTGCCGTATTGACGCTTCATTTTGTAGGCGACGAAACCGGCAACGAAGGCAAGACTGTCACGCTCCAGTCCCAGTTTGCTGATGGTGGTCGCTCTACAGTAGCGCAACCAGGGGGGCATGCCCCCCGATTTTTTTGGGTCCGCTCCGAACCAGGGGCCCGCTTCGCGGCCCCTGGCTCGAAGTGGACCACCCTACTCAGAGCCCTGACTAGGGGCCCGCGAAGCGGATCTGTGGCTCGAATCAGGAGAGAACCAACTGACAATCTGGGGGCCCGTTTTAACCAGGGCCCGCATTGAGCCAATAGCTTGCTTAGAACCAGGGGCCCGCTTCAACCTGGGGCCCTGTCTTGAACCAGGGGCTCTCCGGAACCAGGGGCCCGCTTCGAACCGGGTCCACTTAGATCCAGGGGCCCGCATTGAACCAATAGCCCGCTTAGAACCAGGGGCCGCTTTTACCTGGGGCCCTCGTCGAACCGGGGCCCATTTTTATTCAAGGGCCCATATTTAACCAATAGTCTGCTTAGAACCAAGGGCCCGCTTCAATCTGGGGCCCTGCCTTGAACCAGGGGCTTTCTGGAACCAGGGGCCCGCTTCGAACCGGGCCCACTTTGATCCATTAAACTACCCCTTTTAATATTTTTAATTTAACATTTTGATCAGCATTAAACTACCCGACATGCACCCAAATTTGGCTCAAACCTAAAAAAACTTAGGTAGGTTACGTAGATGTTTATTTGGGGTGGGGGAAACTTGCTTGGTTTGTGCTATTGACTAGGTACATCAATATTTGGTGCCACAATGTATGCAGAGTCCCTGAAGGGCTGTTTTTCTATTTTCATGCATATATTTCTGGCCTTGGAATGAGGATTCGGTGTGGCATGTATACATATACCACATTATATCTCTAGGAGGAAGGGGCACGTAAAATAAAAGTGATTTTATTTCTGCCCGCTCAAAAGGAAGTGCATGTTTTCCGCAGACTTTTTAAAAACATGAGGGGGCCCGCTTGCGAGGGGACTCGTTCTCCAACCCTGCCCCCCTCTCCGAACTCAAATCCTGGTTGCGCTACTGTTGCTTTATATTCATAATGTGAATTGAAGTGGCATCAGACTAGTTGGACTGTTTCTTTATTTAGTTATACGAAGATAAGATGCTCCAAAAGGCAACAAGCATAGCAGACATGCATGATTGAACTCTCCATACCATACAGATCCGATACGCAAGTTAATTCATGGAATGACAGCAGGGAAGGCAAGTGTTGCCACTGTGACACCAGCTTCAGCTGCACCTGTAGCCAGGATCATAATCATCAGAGGTAGTGGTTGGGCCAATACAGTTAGTTGGATCAACTCTATCAGCTCTTTTCCCCCGACGAGGTACCACCTTTCCGTGGTGGTGGTGGGGATTGAGTGCCCCAAAGAAACGGCGACCATCGTACCGGCGAGCGGTGAGACCAAGAGTGCCTCACTCGTCCTTCCATCCATACGTTCCCAGTCCAATCCCAATTTCATTCCAACATCCATGTCCTTCCTCTGGTCTTGCAACACCAACTATCCCTACTATGAGCAGGCAGGGCAACTTACCCGGTCCTGCCCACCAGCTCAGTTTTATCGGGGTAGCCGCGCCCCCTCGGCCCGTCCCCCGGGGTTGACGGAGTCCTGGAGGTTGAGGTCCCCCGTCGCACGGTGTTAGTTGTGACGGGGGACCAACACACCTCTTTGGCCCCGATATCCCGGAGGGGCGGGCGGGCCCGCGGGGCCTCACGCGGGCCAAGTGGCTAGTCGCCTCGGGCCGGGGACCTGGAATTCTTCCCAGTGTCTGCCGGCCCGGCCGGCTGGGGTCAAGGGGTGGGCGGGGCTGGATCCCGGTCGGGGTGGTGAGTATCTCTCTCCCGGCCGGGCGAAGGCGCCGCCTGGCCCGTATAGCTCCTCGGGCGCCTGGCGACCTCCCGTCCGCGGGTCCTGGGCGCCCCCCCCAGTAGGGCCCCAAGTGGTGGGGCGACCGAGGAGCGGAAACTAAGCACACTTACATGGAGTCTCACAATAAAAAAAAACACCCTGGGCCCCTAGGGGACCAGAACACCAGTACACACAGCGGAAATCAAGTCACGAATCCGACACCGGCAGAGGCATACCTCACGTCCCGAGGACAACCCGCTAAACAGAGACCGACAACCTAGTCACACGAGTTGGACCTCTACGACAGGGAGATCCATACCACGCATTTTAATATTTGTACCCATCGACACAGAAAAGACATTGTCATCTCTCTCGCCCTTCCAGCGTAAGAGAGGGTGCGACTGGCTCGGGACAGTTACTCGCTGCGATAAACTACGTGACGGAGGGATATAAGTGGAGTTTAGATGCGTAGAGGACGCAAAGGAGGGCTTTAGTTCTAGACAAGTTCGTATATAGCATACGAACCCCCAGACGGCACTAAATATATATATATATATATATTCCAATAAAAGTGGAACCACACAGTACAAAGACCTATTGCAAAGGAGTGATCAATTGTTATGATCTCAGGGATGTCTCGGATGCCGAGATAGTCGATGGATTGACGGAATACGGAGTAGTAGAAGCGCAGAGAACGAAGGTGCGAAGGGCAAAGGAACTTCACCCTACCAACAACATCATCATCACTTTTAGCTCCACTGACTTGCCATCAACAGTTCAAATAGGCTGTATACGAGTAAAGGTGCGAGTCTTCGTTCCGAACCCTATGAGGTGTTTCCGGTGCCAGCGGTATGGCCATACAACTAGATACTGCCGCGGCCGCCCTGCGTGTGGAAAATGCGGCTCAGCAGATCATATTACTGAGAAGTGCGAATCGGAGAAATTGTGGTGTGTCAACTGTGGTAGAGCACAAGTATCACACACAACCTCTGACCGATCTTGCCCAGCGTACATAAAGGAAAAAGAGATACTGTCGTTAAAAAAATACAAGAAATCTGTCCTTCCGGCAAGCACGCGAGGCGTATGAGGAAAGCCATCCGAAGGTGTCCTACGCGGACATGACTCGCGGTACCCTGACAAATTTCGCACAGCAGCCCACCAGCGCCACACAACTGCTTACCCAATTGAGTACCTTATTGCGTTCGTTCGGTTTCGTGTACACACCACCTTCCACGGGGTCGGGCACACCTGAGGTGCCACCCACAGCCCTATCGACTGGGCCGGAACAGGCCGAAGCCACGACACCCATAGCGCCCCCACGACATTTTGAGAAAGTTTCTGGGCCTGAGGAACAACAGGAGGGAGAGAATTGGACTCTGGTACAGCGTGCCAAGAAAAACGCCAAACCCTTGAATACCTCATCCACCCCTACTTCCACATCAAAAGTAACCCATATCCACTCCTCGCCCTCCTCCTCCCCTCTCCCGCCCCCTCCAACGGTCTACGGTGTGTCATCGCGACGACGCATCCCCGTCATGCCTCCAACAGGGGCACGAGACCCGACGACCGGTGTTCGCCAAACAGTCCCGGACCTGGGACCGGTGGGGCACGCGAGCCGCAACATGTCTCCGAGTGTGCGACCGAGAGCCCGTGTTCCCCAGGTAGCCGCTCAGCCCGCGTCGGTACCTGGAGTTTCCTCAGCTGAGACTGAGACATTACCCATCCTACCACCCATCCCATCGCGTGGGGGCGATACCCAGGCGCCCCCATCCGCGACCAGAACCAGGAAACGAGCTCCACCTTGGCAGGTGTCGCCTACCGATGGAGCAGGCCCCAGAGTAAGGTCACGGACCCATTCTGGATCCACAATGCTGCAGTGACCACTGAGTGAGTCACCGCAGCGTCTTAACTTGTTTTAACTGGATCCTTTTACGTCCATCCTACAGTGGAACTGCCGGGGTTTGAGAACCTCTGTCTTTGATCTCGTGACCGTTTTAAATCGACACAATCCTGCAGCTATTTGTCTCCAAGAGACAAAGCTAGCACCGGAGGACACAGTGAAATTCAAATGCTACACGGTGTTCCGTAACGATGTACACTCAGCAGACATTTCGCATGGAGGCGTGCTACTTGCCGTCCACCACAGTATGCCAGCACATAGGCTTGCCCTCCGAACACCTTTACAAGCAGTGGCAGCGCAGGTGACGCTTGGCCGCCATCGCATAACCTGTGCTCCCTGTACCTGCCACCAGGAATCTCGTTTCCTACTGCGGAGCTGAAACAGCTACTAACTGAGCTTCCACCACCAGTACTCCTACTAGGAGATTTCAACGCCCACCACATAGCTTGGGGATGCCGAGAGACCAACACGCAGGGTCGAATTCTGGAGGCTCTAATCTTTGATAAGCCACTCTGCCTCCTAAACACAGGTGCGCACACCCATCTGGCGCTGCCATCGGGCCGGACTTCAGCATTGGACTTGAGCATTGCCAGCCCCGAATTGACTCAGCAGTTCGAATGGTCAGTTCACGATGACAACCTCGGAAGTGACCACTATCCGATATGGTTGACTTTTCAGAGAGACATAGTTCTGGGAGTACGGCCGCCACGCTGGAACTTGAGGAAGGCAGATTGGACAGAATTCGAATCACGGGCACAGATAGCTTTTACTACAGACATTGAAAATCCCTGTACAAGTGTCGAAGATTTTACATCACGACTTCTTCACTGCGCTAATATGTGCATTCCGCGCACCTCTTGAACTCCACGCCGAATTCCAGTTCCTTGGTGGACTGAGAAATGCAAGCAAATTATCTGCAACCGCAAGCGGGCTCTCAAAGAGTTTAGTAAGCACAGTACTACGGCTAACATGTTAGCGTTCAAAAGAGCTAGGGCGCTGGCTCGACGAATTATACGTATCGCAAAACGTGCGTCTTGGATATCATATATAGGGAAGATTAACGGAACAACACCAACGTCCGAGGTGTGGTCGCGCATGAAAAGGATTTCTGGCCGGTTCCATTCAGTCCCACTGCCGATCCTCAATATTAGAGGAAATAGCATAATTGACCCAGCCGAGGTAGCAGACCACATTGCTCATGCTATTGCGAAGCGAAGTCAACATACCGATCCAAAAGTTCTGCAACACCGTGCCCGGTGTTCGAATGTTGCGATCAATTTTAGTGCATTTGAACAACTGAACTACAACTTGCCGTTTACACAAGCTGAACTTGCCTCCGCCCTCAGCGATTTAAGAAGTGTGTCTGAGGGACCAGACAGAATGCATAATGAGATGCTGCAGCACCTACCGACATGCGCAAGACATGCTCTCCTCACAATTTTTAACACACTGTGGACCAAAGGAAGTTTCCCGTCTATCTGGAGAAGAGCAATCGTAATACCAATATTAAAGCTAGGCAAAAGTGGCGACGACGCCACTCACTACCGCCCGATATCGCTCACCTCATCATTGTGTAAGCTAATGGAGAGAATGGTTAGTCTTCGACTGACCTGGTTCTTGGAGACTCGCAACATTTTAACAAACGACCAGTGCGGCTTTCGGAAAAACCGCAGTACAGTAGACCACGTGCTAAGACTGAACACAGAAATTCGTATGGCTTTTGCGAAGAACAAGCACCTTGGGGCAGTGTTCTTCGACATTGAGAGCGCCTTTGACACCGCCTGGAGACTTGGGATACTACTAAAGATCCATCAGTATGGACTCCGTGGAGCTTTGAGCATGTTCCTAAAGAAATTCATGACAGACAGTTTTGTGTGCATGTAGGCAACCAGACTTCAGGTTGGCTGCGCCAAATAGAGGGAGTTCCTCAGGGCAGCATATTGAGCACAACTCTCTTTTCTCTTATCATAGACGACATCGGTGACTCACTCCCCTCATCAATCGGACGATCTCTGTTCGCGGACGATTTTGCTATCTGGTCGCACAGATCGTCGACCCATCTTATGGAGAGACAGCTGCAGCTTGCAATTTCCCGCCTTGAAAAAATGGGGACACACAAACGGATTCAAGTTTTCTATAGCAAAGACATCTGCAGTACACTTCTGTCGACGTAGGGGTAACTGTCCGGACATGGCTTTGAGATTGTACGGGCAAGATGTGCCTACAGCACCGGTGACTCGTTTTCTTGGTGTGCAGTTTGATCACCGTCTTACATACAAAGAACATATTAAAACACTCAGAGACAAATGTTTTAAAGCACTTGCGATATTGAAGTGTGTATCTCGTACGTCATACGGTGCTGACAGAAAGACACTACACCTGCTGTATCGTAGTCTGATCCGCTCGAAGCTAGACTACGCTTCTTTTATATACAATGGTGCATGTGCTACAACAAAGCGAACGCTCGACCCAGTACATCATGCTGCGGTGCGAATAATTACAGGGGCATTTCGCACTTCTCCAACGGTTAGCGTGCTAGCGGATGCGCATGAGCCTCCACTGTCTATGAGACGCGACATGCCGGGTCTTCGATACGCCTGCAAAATGCGCCAGTTCCCGACACACCCGTCATATCCGGCGGTTTTTGCTCATGACATAATGCAGTCCTTCGTAATCACACTAGGAGAGGAACTCCTTACTGTGTGCGAATGAGAACGCTCCTGGGGCGAATGGAAATACGACTGCAAGGAATTCGACAATATGAAGAACTGTCTACTACCCCGTGGGAGCTTATCTTCCCCTCAATCGACATTTCCCTTGCTGACACGAGAAAGCGAGATGTCACAAAAAGAGGAGCAACACTTACACTCGCTACTAGAGCACATATAGAAGACGTATCATACTCACCTCATCACCTACACGGATGGCTCCAAAATAAACACCGGAGTGGGTGGTGCCTTCGTGAGAGAATCCGTCACAAGATCATTTTCACTGCCTCCACACGCCACGATCTTCAGTGCCGAGTTGATCGCCATCAACAAAGCACTGGCATACATCGAGGTTGACGACGAGTTTTTACATGTTATTCTGACTGACTCCCTCAGCGGTCTCATGGCATTGCGTAGTTTCAATCCCCAAAACGCCATTGTACGAGACATTTTATTACAACTCACTTCGCTTCATCGTATGGGAAAGCAGGTCGCATTTTGCTGGATCCCGGCACATGTAGGAATCCGTGGAAATGAGCTGGCAGACCAGGCTGCGGGGCGTGCGGCACACTCGACATACCGTCGTGCGCTTCCGCTACCTGCTAGTGACCACTACCCAACAATCTCATCATTTCTTTTCAAGCAGTGGCAGGAAAGCTGGGACCGAATAGAAACAAACAAATTGAAGCGAATCAAACCACACTTGGCACTGTGGCCCTCGTCATTCAGCCGAACTAGAAGGGACGAAGTGGCCATCTGTCGCCTTAGAATTGGTCATACGCTAGCAACACATAGATACTTACTGTGCGGGGACGACAGACCGAGATGTGCGAAGTGTAATGCCGCGCTGTCTGTGCACCATGTGCTGGTGACGTGCCCAGCATATGCAGAAGGATGCACGCGGCACTTCGGATATGATGCGAATACTCTGAGATTAGTTGACTTATTGGGAAACGATTCCAGATTTATATACAACAAAGCAGTTTTGGGATTCCTCGCGGAGATACGGTTCCAAGTGATATATGCACCTGCTTGGGTGATCTTACTCTATCAGACATCTTTTATTCGAACGTGACATTCCGACGCATATTTAAGTAAGATTGTTATGGGTGCAATATAATCCACATGGATTGACGCACCCTAAAACCCCAATAATCATCATCATCTATCAGCTCTTTTTAACTTTGTCAACCAGGTCTTATATATATTTCCATCTCCAGAAAACTTAAACATGTTGATTGGCAATCTCTTCTTTCCAGATGTTTCTTCCAGATTTGTGAGAAAAAAGACCATAAGATGCGGACACTGAATTTTCGGCCACTTTTTCGATCTTAATCATGATATGTAGGGTAAGCACTATTATTGCAGTTTAAGGTAACCAACGGAACGAGTTTTACGCACATTTTACCTTCATGAAGGATACAAAGTGGTTGGGTGTAGTTTAAGTTAAGCTAGGTTAGGTTTTGTTGTCGGTTAGAAAAGAATATCTGGGAGGTGATTTTTCTTTTCATTGAGTTTTTCTTCAAAAACACTTGAGGGTAAGTTTGATAAGGTCAGGCTTTTCTTAATTTCAACATTTTAAAGAAAAAACTGCTTCGAAATTTCCCATAAAAATAGTTTGCTTTCTTGCATAGCTGGCTAGGCTAGGTTAGGTTAAGTTACCCTACATAGTTTTATTCTTCATTTGGAACATTACTTTTGTGCTATATTACCCAGCTCCAATGTAGCGGATCGCGTCCGCTAGCGATCTAGCGGCCGGCTGAGGACCCAGCCATTGCTGAGCGCGCGCCCGCCATCTAGCGACCGAGAACTAGTCTTTCGCTCTCTTGCCACTAGGTGTCAGTGTAGTAATCGTACATATCCAGGTTCGTTGTACCTCGTGTCTCTGCGCATCTCTAACATTCTGTGTCCAGTAGCCACTTGTCACTATCGGCGTGAACTTCTTTCACCTGACTGACATGTTCGCTCCACTCACCTACATGCACTTTCTCTATCTGCCTATTTCATTGTCTTAACTAGGACATTCTTCTATAGCTAGCATACCTCTATTGTCGCTTCTTCATGGAATAAATCGTTCCCGATTGTCTCGAGCTGTACAGTTCCCGGGTTCGCCGTGCCACCTCCCGTGCAGTTCACACCGACTC
The DNA here is from genome assembly GCA_034440575.1 of Imbricaverruca yamaguchii. Lineage (NCBI taxonomy): Eukaryota > Metazoa > Arthropoda > Thecostraca > Neoverrucidae > Imbricaverruca > Imbricaverruca yamaguchii. Next base: position 132,362 of record JAOTOL010000931.1, read on the forward strand.
GCACAGTTGCCGGAAGTCTATGGAGAGGGCTATACTATTTTGCTTGTAAGTACCCATCACCTTTCTTTCGCTTCTGGGGGTGACACCCGTTCCTCTTTTCTTTCGTTTCTGGGGGTGACACCCGTCACCGAAATATTGCCTTGGATGACGCCATGGAAGCTCCTCGACGACCCCTGCCCGTCTCAAGACCACGACCTCACCTCGCAATCCAGACCAGAACATCACTCTTCACGCCGCTGACCCTTGCTCGAACCAGACCACACCCTCTCCATCTGAACCCATTCAATCCACCGAACCCTACCTCGACAGTGCTGGCTCATACGTAGTCGTTAAGCCTGTCGAGTAATCCGTCTCCATTCGTCATGTCAACGTTTTCTGGCCGACTAAACAGCTCTTTGCCATCTGCTCCTTATCCAATCCCGACATTGAAGCCCCAGCCAACGGAACCCTTGTTATCAAGACCAAAACCCGAGCCCAGACCAAAGCCCTCCTCCGTACCACCACATTTTGTGGGAAATCCGTGACAGTCACACTCCATTCAAACCGTAACACCTCTAAGGGCACCGTCTTAGCGTCGGGGCTCCGCTTTATGTGTGAGGATGATATTCAGGCGGAGCTCAGGCCGGAGGGGTGACCAACGTCCGCCGCATCACTTCCTTTAAAGACGGCCAGAAACGAGACACGAGCCTCCTCATCCTTACCTTTAATTCTACCGCTCTTCCCAAAACCCTTATCGCCGGATGCCTTCGCTGTCTTCATCAATCCGTGTCTTCATCCCCAATCCTCTGCTGTTTCAATAGCCAGCGCTTTGGGCATAGCAGTAAGACTTGTCTTCAAACAGCCCGCTGCCCAAAGTGTGGTGAACCACCTCATCCTGACTCCACCTGCTCCAAGCCTGCCCAATGCCTCAACTGTCACACATCCGAGCACCTAACCACATCACCCCTCTGTCCAGTTTGGCGTAAGGAGGAGGTCTGCGCTGTCAAGGCCACGACCGGTGTGTCGTACCCCCAGGCCCGACGGTCAGTCGAGCCCACCACCCCGTCAAGTAAAACTTGTGCCCAGGCTGCCACTGTTGCTCCACCCACAAGCCGCGTCATCACTAGTTCTACTTCTATTCAAACCGACATGGCTTAGCTCCACTCAAGAAACTCACATTGCTGACCATACAGACGCAAAAAAAAGCAGTGTACCCAATACAAAGACAACTCCAGCTCCGCAGTCCCAAGCAACTTCCTCCAGAATTGCCAGAAACCGCAGCCATTCGCCTACAAGGGAAATGCGTTCCACTTCGGTGGGCCGCCGACCGAGCCCGACGTGTCCGGCGCCGTCCGGCGGCCACGTGACCCGACCGACTCAACCCAGCCGGCGCACATCCCCCGCGGCGGTGGCTGGCCGCCGTGACCTTGCCAAGGTTACCGGTCGGCCGGATGGTTCGGGTGGTTCCGCTGGCGCGGATCGCACCCAACCCACATGCTCGCCGGAGCTGAACTCCTGGCTCTGACAAGCACCGAAAGGTGCAGACAAACATTAAAACTTTTCTTTCGAATGTCCACACTTTTGCAATGGAATTGTCGTAGCTTGATGTCTAAATGGGCCGAAATGAAAGTTTTTTTTTAACACATCTTAACTCCAATTCTCGTCGCGCTTCAGGAAACACGGTTTTTGCCCACCGATCAGTATAATTTCAATATTTTCAATTTTTCACTGTACCGCCACGATAACGTCCTTGGACTACACCACAGAGGGGGTACGGCCCTTTACATAAACAACGATTACACACATACACAACTTCCACTTAATTCTCCATTACAAGCCGTAGCGTGTACTTTGCGTTTTCATGGTCAGAACATAGATGTATGTTCGTTATATATTCCACCTTCTACAGATAACACAAACATATTGACACAATCAGAAAATCTCGTAGCACATTGAAAAAACCCGTTCATTTTACTGGGCGATTTCAACGCCCATAGTCCAGCGTAGGATAAAAAGCAACACAGCCAGACACTCGTGGACGCATTATTCAAAACCTTTTAAACACACACAATTGGGTATTACTGAACACTGCAGAGCCAACTTTTTTCCACCTAGGACACAACACAGAAACTGCAATAGATTTAACGATTTGTTCTCCGGCTCTATCCAACGACTTTGATTGGAGGGTGGACAATGACATTCACGATAGTGATCATTATCCAATCAAGTTAGCATCAACGTTTTCGACTGCGGCTGATACCGCACCCAGCTTTATCGCACGCTGGAAAATTTCGAAAGCAGATTGGGCCAAATTTGAGGATCTTTCACATACTCAATACAACCGGAATATTTCTCCCGTCGCAAACATCAACTGGCTTACAAATACACTTTTCAAGGCAGCCTCCACAACTATTCCACTTACAAAACCATTCACACACAGGAAACCAGTACCTTGGTGGTGTGAAGCAATTTCCAAGGCCATTGCAGTTAGAAAAAGAGAATTTAGGAAGTATATACGACATCCCGATCAATAAAATTTAATCGCCCGTAACCGTGAACGTGCGAGAACCCGTCGCATCATCCGCGATGCGAAGCACCGTTCGTGGTCCTCATATTTACAGCAGCTCACTTTTCAAACACCTTTAAGTAAAATATGGCAATTAATCCGACGTTTGTCCAGAAGCTCCCCTTTTACATCTCTACCGGCCTTCAAAATACACAATCTCACCATTACAGACCCACAAACCATAGTGAATACCATAACTGATACAGTAGCCCACAATAGCTCCGATGAGAACTGCCGACCACATTTCTTACAAAATACACAACACACTTTTCACACCAACCTCGACCTCATTAATTCCGACAATACTGAGCACTACAATGCTTCTTTTCATCTTTCTGAACTGGACAATGCAATTTCTTCCGCCGGGAGCACTTCAGTAGGGCCTGACAAATTACATTATTCTTTCTTTCGACATTTATCTGACCACACCAAGCAATGCATCTTAGACACATTTAACTAATTATGGCCAAATCACATATTTCGTGAAACATGGAAAAGTGCTATCATCATCCCCATTCCAAAACCCGGTAAAGACCATAGTAACCCAAAAAAATTTCGACCCATTACACTCACCAGTTGTTTAGGAAAACGTTTTGAACAAATAGTTACTAAAAGGCTGACTTGGCACCTGGAAAAAAATTATATACTATCGCCATTTCAAAGTGGTTTTCGACGAGGACGGAGCACAATAGATCATCTAATTCGACTAGAAACTGACATTCGCCTAGGTTACAAAAAACATGAACAAACAGTTGCAGTATTTTTAGACATAAGCAAGGCAGTATTTTAGATATGGTTTTGCAGTATTTTAGATATGGTTTTCAAACTCGCATTACTGTTCAAAATTCAATAATTCAGTATAAAAGTACATTTAGCACATTATATAGTAGGTTTTTTATATGGTTTTCGACAATTCAGCACTATTGATGATAACGATGAGACGCTTCCATATATATCATATTCATTGTTTGCAGATGATAGTGCAATTTCGTGTTCCGGCAAAAATTATGAACATTGTTTATTTCGCTTACAAAACGCACTTGACAGAATACACGAATGGTCATTGAAGCACGGTTTCATTTTTTTCGGCCACAAAATCTGCAACACTGATATTTAGTAAATCGACTCCCCGCCCAAAACCAGACACACCGCTTCACCTCGGGGACAACCACATACCTTTTGTAACTTCATTTAAATTTATAGGTATCATTTTAGACCGCAGACTTTCAATGCATAAACTTCGAACACATCCGGAAGAAGTGTTTTCACCGACTCAATTTATTACGCTGTATCACTTCTTCATCACTTGGAGCCGATCGCCATACACTTTTGGGTGATCCCAGGGAGACTTTTAAAGCCACGGTGTGACCTGCCATGCATCTAGTTATTTCCAGAAGCCCGAACGGGAATTCTTGGTACCCAAATGCTCAACGTGATTTTCACGGGGCACCTGCCCGACCGATTGTGGCCCCGACGTGATTTTCTTGAACGCCACAACACCCAACAGCAAACTTCTGAGGCCCAGCGTCATCATCAGGGGCTTCTGCGCGACTTTTTGGGGACACCCAATGTGAATTACTGAGCCACGGTGCGATTTTTTTGGGACCAAGGGGGATTTCCAGGGAGCATGACGCATTTTTTCCTCAGCTCGGCGGATTCTTGGGGCTCCACAACCTGTCAGGAACTGCCCACAATGCCCCCATTCGGTATGCCACTGCAATGCAATGCCGCAACATAAGAACCCAGGGATACTTCATATGTTTCATCACTCACACATGATTAAACTCCCAAGTTCTTCAGACAGTTTGAGGAAAGTCAAACATCTGCTACATGGATTGGCAAGGATGGAATATAAGGCAACATGAATACCATGGAATTCAGATCACAGTAGTTATGTTGCAATACATACCTTCTCCGCAGGCTCCTTTGGAGATGGATGCGCTCCTGAAGTTTCATCAGGGTTGGAGTTGGAGGTGGATGGGGCAGCACTGTAAAGGATATAACATACGGTTCAAAGAACTTATTTATGTGTCCCTTTTTGGGTGTCATTTAACCTCCAAACTGAAAAGTATGCATCTCCAGGGGAAATCAGTGGTCACACCATGGTCAGCACATTAATGAATACCGCAATTAAAAAAAATTCAAAGTAGTCAGGGATTACCATAAACTGAAAAAAATGACCCAAAAGGCCAGGAAATATTGCAGTTTAAGCTAACCACCAGACAAGTTTTCCACACATTTTACCTCCATGAAGCATGCAAAGGTGTCAGGTTTGGTTAAGTCAGGAGAGGTTAGGCTTTGTTGGGAGGATTTTTTTTCGAGAAAGCAAAATGAGAAAAACAAAGCAAAAGAGAGTGCATGCCAGTTTAGATTATGTTAGGTTAGGTTTTTAAATTGAAAATACTTTAGAAATTTGAGTGAGAATTTGAATGAAAAGCAATTCATTTCTTGCATGGAAAGTAGGGCCAGGTTATGTAAGGTTAGCTTATATGTTTCTTAAACTTTGTTTTATGCTACAATACCTAATTCCACATCTTTTTGGATGTTACTTTTACTCCCAATTGATACGTATGCATTTATAGAGGAAAGTATGGTAAATTTGCGCTTTTAGGTGTTTTATGAATGTTTGGAATTTATATTTCCAATGCAATGTTTATGGGTGTGACTAAGATGATGAGACCACTCATGTTCTGTGTAAATGGGCTTTGAGTTAGTTAACATGACATAAAAATAAATATATTAAAAATACAACATAACGTAACCTAACATAACCTAACCTGGGTTTGGAGAAACAGATTGTAAAAAGAAAATTGTGAAAAATGTCCGGCGATTTATTTTATTTTCTTGGAATTTTACATACGAAAAAAACCTCACTCAACCTAACCTAATAGGATTGTTGTGCTTTAAGGTGGCAACAGAACAAGTTTGTACCAACATTTGCCTCCGTAAAAGAAATAAATTGGCTAGGTTTGGTTATGTTAGGTTACTTTGGGTGTTATAAGTTGGAATTCTTTGCAAAGCGTTTCCCAAATTAAAAACAAAATGGAGCTTTTTTAAGCTGCTGTGTTGTCTAGGCTAATTTGGGTTAGGTTTAAAAAAAAATAAATGATAAAATATACTGCTTTACATTTTTCAAATGCATGTGTTGGTTTCCTTTTTCAAAATTGAGGTTAGGTTAGTGCTATGTTTCATTTGTTGTTTTTGTTTGTTTGTTGTTCTCCTATGTCAACTAAATCAAAGCCCTTTTTGGTGATATTTTGCTCACCTCATGAAAAGTAGGCATATGTACAGATAATGTGTGGTCCATCATCTTAGTCGCATTCATAAACATTGCATTGAAATTATAAATTCCAAGAATGCATAAAACGCCTTAAAACACAAATTTACCAAAAGGAGCGCTCACAGAAATTTCATCACACTTCTAAACACTGCATTAAAGAAGATCGGAGAAATCACACATTACCTTAAGCTGTAAATTTCCCGAAAAGTGTGTCAACCCCTGACATAAATGCAACATTGGGTGCCCCAATCCTGGGCAGAGAAAGGAAAGAGCAGTAGAATGCAAATATAAATAAATGCAAACTAAACCAACTCTTCTTGAAGACAGATATGGTAGTTATGTGGTATTAACATAGAAACCCTGATCACAAATCAGAAAAAAAAACATGAACTAGACTTGTTGAAGCGTACCTACCAACTTCTTCATCTACAGTTCCTTTGGGAAATAAACATCAGCAACTCGTTTTAAAACCACATTAAATATCAGCAAGTTGTTCATAACCAAATCAATCTGCATATATATCAAAAGGTATGAAGTACAAAAAAAAACTAATCACATCGACGTCACATGAGTTTGGTCACCGGGTTCAACACTGCGCGCAATTGCACCACAACTGTCTTACCTATGCCATATTTGTCGATCGCAACCGCAAATTGAACTTTAGACTCTGTGATTTATGCAACTGAACATATTATCCTTGGATGCTACGAATTTGGATCTTCTCAAGAACGGCCATCTCATTTATTTGGCGACGAGGTCTGACCTTGTATAACTCCTCTTGTAAGCTATGGCTTAGTACCTGCCTGATTGCTTTCTTCAAGAATATAAATTATAATAGTGTGCATGCAGCTTCTTGCTCCCTTTTTCTTTCATGTTAACATCGGATACATTGGGCATTATTGGCTGCAATGCTCATATTATTATTCAATATATGCACATTGTCATTGGGTATACAGGTGGGTAGGTACCTACCTAGGTAAATTTCAAGCTTATGGTGTGATGGGTTGGCTCTGAAGATAAATGTAGTCTGTATATCCTCTATCTCAATGACTGATTGTTGTTGATGACCGGATCATGTGCATGTTTGACACTGACCAGAAATTAAGAATAGAATGAATCCAGTTCAAGTTCCATATGCATGTGCTTTTGCTATTGGTCATGTGTTCAAGCATCATTATGGCAATGCAATTGTTGTCTAGTGGCTTTGCTAATTGTTTATACCATCCGGTTTAAAATACATCAGCATCACCCAATCTCAACATTTTATGATGTAAGCTATGCTTGCAAAGTGCAAGGAAATCCAACTTCATTGTTTTTCCCACACAATGTTAAATTTTGCAGCAAGAAGTGGATAGTCAATGCACTATCCAATCCAAATATGTTCCATTACATTACAGTGTGCTGGTTGGCATCAACTAAGTATTCTACGTAGCATGGTGCTATTCATTTTTTGCTTTAGCTTTCTTATCAGCATAAACATAGCAGTGGTTATTGGGAGGCCCAAATCAACATTGAGGGGGCCAAGATCAACATTGGTGGGGTCATGGCCCCACAAAAGGGTACAAATTGACGCCCCTGAATCCATCAGCATCTGCTAATCTCAGCATTTTATGATGCAAGTTCTAATTTCACAGTGGAGGGAAATCCAGTTATTTTTTTTTTCTTCACAATTTTCAATTTTGCAGCAAAAGGTGGAGTGTCAGTCCACTATCTAAACCTAATCTGTTTTTTTACAGTACAAAATACTCCGGTTAATATCAACCAAGTTTTCTATACAGCATGTTGTTTTCTTCTTTTTTTCTTTTTTCCTTTAGCTTTCTTATAAACATAAAACAGCATGGCTTATTGGGGGGGGAATCAACATGGGGGCAAGATCAACATTGGTGGGGCCATGACCCCCACAAAAGGATACAAATCGACACCCCTGAAAGCAGGGTGGGAATTAAGGCACTTCTTAAGATATTTCATCTCTTAAAACATTTTTGCACTCGGGATTCATACTGGATAGAATGTGCTCCACATGTACTCCGACACAAACATGCAGAAGGAACTAAAATACCACTAAAAATGTAATACAGTATTGAAGAAAATATCCACCAAACATGTTATTCTACTTACGGTTACCAAATAACTATACACTTTTCGTACCATCAAGCACACAGACAGCAACCCAACACGCACCACACGAAACACAACCAGCGGAAATGTCGACGACAACGCGCCAAATTTCGCGCATGCGCACTGAATATAGTGGCCTCCGGCTGCTACGAATTCGGCCGGTGCGTCTCCAGAAACCTGCTTTCGAGCCACCCTATAGTGGCAAAAACTGACTGTTTTAAGAGACGCTTCCGGAGTGCAGCGGAGGCCGCCGATCGGAATTTGCTGCGTTAGCATTTCCTGTTACGAAAACTGTTTTTCAACCAATCAATGCAAGGTATTTTTTAAATGACGTCATAACCATTAGCAACTTTGAACACGTGTTTTGAACACTTAACAGTGCCATGCTGCAAACACAAGACCTTGACTGATCCTTTGCGCACCGCCGTCGATTCCGACTGCGTGTGAGGTAGTGGTGTTGGGTCCGTATCGTGCAGGGAATTGGCTACGTATGTAGGTAGGTGTGCGCTCTGAGCTGAGGGTGAAGCGTGAATTATTTGTGTTTTTCATTTTGCCTTGTATTGTGCTGAGACCAACAGTGAAAGGAAGGCGCATTGCTCCTGTGAGTTATGAGAGACAAAGCTGAGCTGATCACAACTCCCTGTTTTGTGGTGCCATCCATTGCTCACTTCTTTGTTTCTATGCTTTGATGTAACCAAAAATGATGATGTGTATTACTTATGCATATTACGTAGACGCTGACTAGGTACATATGATTTTCTCGTAGGTTACCGGTGTTAATAGATTCCATGCCTGAAAAATAATATGTGCATGAAAATGTACTCCGGAAGAAATCTGTTTGCACTCCGACTCCAAACCCGGAAAGCAAGTTTCCCACCCTGCCTGAAAGCTTCCACCTATGATCTTATTGTTATTCACTACCGATGCCTAAGTAAATGCGCATAGATATACGATGAAAAAGATAAAAACGCGAAACCATTCTGAGATGGATCGTGCTCTAGGTAGATGAATGTCAGACATGTCCAGGCCAGGCTATGACAGGCATGTCAAGGGTATGGAGGAAAATTGCATTGGCCATTGCCCAGTGAACATGGTGACAGTGGACCGACGTCGTTCCGCTATCTGGACACCAGTGGCCCGCTGTCGGCTGATGAGTGGAGCAACCGACACCCAGCCCAAAGTGGGACCGCTGTCAGGCTGCTCTCGGGACCCTAGGGGCCTGCTGTCTGCTGTGGAGTGGGATGTCTGACAACGGCCCGACCACGGGCCGGCCGGAAGAAACTTTAATAACAGCTGAATTGTGAGCAGAATGGAAAATTACCACGTTATACCATGCATTTTTAAAACTAAATGTATTCTATTTCTAACTAAAGGATATATTTTCATTTTAAAATATGATTTCATTATTCGCGTCGTGTAACCTGAAACATCACGCATATTGCAGTACAGCACGACATCAATACGGTAACACAAGTTGTTTCTCAATCAGACTTTAACCCGTCCCATCTCGGAGATGGTCTTCAACCGCCCCCCTCGGGTTTTTCGCGAATAGTGGACGAACGGCGCGCGGCACCGCACCCACATTTGGCATACCTTTTCCCACATCAATTTGGCACGGTGATTCAAAATTTTGAAGTCAGGTACCCTAGGGTCAACGAGTTAGTCCAGGTTAAGTGAGATCACCTCCAAAAATGTTAAACCTGTCGTCACGCTTTAACGGATACAAACATTTTAATGAAACTTTCAGCGTTTGCTTATCTTTAGGGATGCAACAAAACGTACGAGTGCAATTTTTCTTTTCTTTTTGTTTTTGACTACATAAATTTTGCGTATTTGCCAAATTGCACTTCAAATAGATGATTCTGGCTAAAGTAAGCATTTTTTATAAGGGCAAGTTGACTTGCAACAATGTTTCTCGGTCTGTTCTACACATTGGAAAAGGAAAATTAAAGAGAACTTGAAAATCCAACATTTTGAAATTTCAAAAAATAACATTTTTATTTTTGGGGGGCCAAAAATAAAAACCCTGGTCGATTTCGCTATCCTTTTCTCCTTTCAATTGCATTTTGTTTGTTCATATATCCCCTTAAATGAACTCCTCAGAGCCCAAAACATAATGTAAGTCCTGAAAAGTCGTGAAAATGTAGCCCCCCCCCCCCTGGTGACGTCACTTTTGGGGAAAAGTGTTTTGGGGGATGGACCCGGACCCTACTCGTCGAACGCTTTCCGATTATACCTCTTTCGTTTTCGTGCGATGGTTAGTTTGAATTTTAGAGGGGTACTAACCGCCCCCCCCGAGACGGGGTGTGCGGGTTAATACAAGGAGCATAAAGCTGGGGAAGACGACAAGACAGCCAGGATTGAGCAGGGCCCTCTCTCCCACTGCCGATTGTTTCTCCGTTGTTTACTCTGGTGGAGGTGGTGTATTTTGGGCGCATCGACTGCGCTCGTCATTTTGCGCACATGAATATATATTCCGGCGCCCAACAGAGTACGTATTAAAACAACGATATATCGGGGAAGAAACCATTCGTTGCATCAGGGATAGGTACAATGAGCACTTGGGAGGTGCCAGACTTCGGAGAGAATACACACCTTTAGGCGAACACACGATCGGCAAACATTCTAACATAGGAGAAACTCTGGGAAGAAGTGACCACAGCATAGTTAGATTCAAGGCACATGTAGGGGAAATTATTAGGGATAATTTGGTAAAGGTTACAAATTTCAACAGAGCAAACTTGACTGCATGAGAACGGCGTTAAGTGCCATCAGATGGGAAGAAGAATTCTCCAATTTAAATGCCTGTGAAATGTGGGAAAAGTTCAAATCCTACTTGAAGGAAACTCAGATTAGACATGTCCCCCAAAAGCAAAGACGCAAATGACTGGTAGGAAAGTCAGCATGGCTTACACCAGACTTGATAAAAGCAATTAAGGCTAAGAAGACTGCATTTAGAATCTTTAAAGAAGCCTCAAATGTCGTTAATCTGAAGGCGTATCGAAAAGCTAGAGACATTGTGAAGCAAAAAGCCAGAGCAGCAAAGCGAGCAAAAGAACTGGATTTAGCTAGAAACTGTAATGGGGACAGTACAAACTCCTTTAGTTTCTACAAGCTGAGTAAAGTTTCTAGCACAATTGGTCCACTGGAAGTAAACGGGACCACATTAGGTGAAGATAGTGAGATGGTTGAGGAGCTGAGCAAGCAGTTCAGATCAGTGTTTACATTGGAAGATATGACCAATCTGCCGACCGTACACCATAGTTCAGTGACATGGGATCTGACAAATGATGTTGATTTAATTGATAGTGATGTTGTTTTCAATCATATCAGGAACATAAAGCCAAATAAGGCAGCAGGACCTGATAAAATTTATGCTAGGGTGTTGCGAGAAACTGAAAAGGAACTGGCATTTCCACTTAATATAATATTTTGTCAATCAGTTTCACATGATGAAATTCCAACCGATTGGAAAAGGGCAAATGCAGTTCATATTTTCAAGAAAGGAGAAAGAGGTAAAGTTGAAAACCATAGGCCAGTAAGTCTCACATCCCTAGTCTGCAAGGTACTCGAATCAATTATCAAGGATAGAATAGTTAGTTATCTGGAAGGTAGCAGATTGATTCAAGATACTCAACATGGGTTTATAAAAGGCGATCGTATCTCACAAATCTCTTGGGCTTTTTGAACTTCGCCACAGAACAATTTGATCATGGAAATCAGGTTGATGTAGCATATCTTGACTTTAGTAAGGCCTTTGACAAAGTACCCCATAAACGGTTAATGATACAGCTTCAGTCCCATGGTATTGCAGGTAGAATCTTAAAATGGATAGAGTTGTGGCTTTCAGATAGACAGCAAAGAGTGATGCTAAATGGTACAAAGCCATCATGGCAAAATGTTCTTAGTGGAGTCCCCCAGGGGTCAGTACTGGGGCCACTACTGTTCATTATATTTGTAAATAACATTGAAAGTGGCCTAAGCAGTAAAGTTTTCAAATTTGCGGATGATTTGAAGGTCCTTAGGGCAATAACAGGTCAAGCTGAGCATATCTCGCTGCAAAAAGACTTAGACGAACTTGTGAAGTGGTCCGAAGAATGGCAAATGAAATCTAATTTTGATCAGTGCAAAATCATGCATGTAGGTAAGCAGCATATGAAGGCTCCATTCTTGATGGGTGGCCAAGTGCTATCAGTGACTCAACAGGAGAAGGATTTAGGTGTTATCCTAAACACAAAATTGGGGGCATCAGAACAGACCATTGAAGGCAGAAAAAAAGGCACTGAGAATGCTCGGGGCAATAAATAGGAATGTATCATACAGAAGTGAGGAAGTCATCCGGAAGCTTTACTGTGCATATGTCAGGTCACATTTGGAATACTGCATCCAAGCTTGGTTTCCTAGCTATGAAAAAGGTTGTTGGCTTTTAGAGAGAGTACAAAAGAGAGCTACAAAAATGGTTAATGACATAAGCAACCTGGCATATGGGGTAGGATAGGAGCTTTCTACCGATCAGGAACCCTGCCACATTCTCAGCAACTGGAGCTGGACAAGGTGATTTGTGAGGAAATCAGTAGAAACTTTAAGAGGAAGTGCCTTATTCTCGGTGACTTTAATCTAAAAGGTTATGAAAATGCTGGTGTTGGCTCCCCATCATGCAAAATGTTCAGGAAATGCCTTGAAGAGGACCTGTTCTTACACCAGTTTGTATCGGAACCTACCAGGCATGGTTCATTCTTGGACCTTGTATTCTCGGATTTAAGTGACTTGGTTCAAGACTTGACTGTAGGCGAAACTCTGGGAAAAGGTGACCATAACATAGTTAGATTCAAGGCACATGTAGGGGAAATTATCAAGGATAATTTGGTAAAGGTTCCAAATTTCAACAGAGCAGACTTTAACGGCATGAGAGCGGCTTTAAATACCATCAGATGGGAAGAAGAATTCTCCAATTTAAATGCCTGTGAAAAGGATAGAAATGTGGGAAAAGTTCAAATCTTACTTAAAGGAAACTCAGATTAGACATGTCCCCCAAAAGCAAAGACGCAAAAGAAGGGTAGGAAAGCCAGCATGGCTTACACCAGACGTGATAAAAGCAATTAGGGCTAAGAAAACTGCATTTAGAGTTTTTAAAGAAGCCTCAAATGTCATTAATCTAAAGGCGTATCGAAAAGCTAGAGACACTGTGAAGCAAAAAACCAGAGCAGCAAAGCGAGCAAAGGAATTGGATTTAGCTAGAAACTGTAATGGGGACAGTAAAAAGTTCTTTAGTTTCTACAAGCTGAGTAAAGTTTCTAGCACAATTGGTCCACTGGAAGTAAACGGGACTACATTGGGTGAGGATAGTGAGATGGTTGAGGAGCTGAGCAAGCAGTTCAAATCAGTGTTTACATTGGAAGATATGACCAATCTGCCGACCGTACACCATAGTTCAGTTACATGGGATCTGACAAATGATGTTGATTTCATTGGTAGTGATGTTGTTTACAATCATATCAGGAAAATAAAGCCAAATAAGGCAGCAGGACCTGATGATATTTATGCTAGGGTGTTGCGGGAAACTGAAAAGGAACTGGCATTTCCACTTAGTATAATATTTTGTAGATCAGTTTCACATAATGAAATTCCAACCGATTGGAAAAGGGCAAATGTAGTTCCTATTTTCAAGAAAGGAGAAAGAGGGAAAGTTGAAAACTATAGGCCAATAAGTCTCACATCCCTAGTCTGCAAGGTACTCGAATCAATTATCAAGGATAGAATAGTTAGTTATCTGGAAGGTAGCAGATTGATTCAAGATACTCAACATGGATTTAGAAAAGGACGATCGTGTCTCACAAACCTCTTGGACTTTTTGAACTTCGCCACAGAACAATTTGATCAGGGAAATCAGGTTGATGTAGCATATCTTGACTTTAGTAAGGCCTTTGACAAGGTACCCCATAAACGGTTAATGATACAGCTTCAGTCCCATGGTATTGCAGGTAGCATCTTAAAATGGATAGAGTTGTGGCTTTCAGATAGACAGCAAAGAGTGATGCTAAATGGTACAAAGTCATCATGGCAAAATGTTCTTAGTGGAGTCCCCCAGGGGTCAGTACTAGGGCCATTACTGTTCATTATATTTGTAAATAACATTGAAAGTGGCCTAAGCAGTAAAGTTTTGAAATTTGCAGATGATTTGAAGGTCTTTAGGGCAATAACAGGTCAGGATGAGCATATCTCGCTGCAAAAAGACTTAGACGAACTTGTGAAGTGGTCCGAAGAATGGCAAATGAAATTTAACTTTGATAAGTGCAAAATCATGCATGTAGGTAAGCAGCATATGAAGGCTCCATACTTGATGGGTGGCCAAGTGCTATCAGTGACTCAACAGGAGAAGGATTTAGGTGTTATTCTAAACACAAAATTGGGGGCATCAGAACAGACCAAGGAAGCCAGGAAGAAGGCACTGAGAATGCTCGGGGCAATAAATAGGAATGTATCATACAGAAGTGAGGAAGTGATCAGGAAGCTTTACTGTGCATACGTCAGGCCACATTTGGAATACTGCATCCAAGCTTGGTCTCCTAGCTATGAAAAAGATTGTTGGCTTTTAGAGAGAGTACAAAAGACGGCTACAAAAATGGTTAATGGCATAAGCAACCTGGCATATGAGGAAAGATTGAAGAAATTGAATATGTTTTCACTTAGATATAGAAGGCTGAGAGGAGATCTCATCGAGGTCTTTAAATTTGTCAATGGTCTGGAGAGGGAATACCTTGGGGAAATGTTTGAATTTAACAGAAATGATGCAATTAGAGGTCATAAATTCAAAATTAAAATTAACCACAGCAGAACAATGTTAAGGCAAACTTTCTTCACCAACAGGGTAGTGGAACACTGGAACCAGCTGCCAGAAAACATCGTCAGTAGCAGCCCATTGAACATCTTTAAAAACAGCATAGACAATCATTATAAAGACATAAAGACATAAACGATTAGTGCAACTATGAGCCACAAGGGCCCTTCTTGGTTGCACTCTGTACACTGAACCAGTTGCCCACCAAATCTGTCAATCAGCCCCCCCTGTAATACTGAAAAGCAAGCCCTCTATTCTTATAATGATTGTCTATGGTTATGGTCTATGTCAAGAGGTTTGTGAGATACGATCGTCCTTTTCTAAACCTATGTTGAGTATCTTGAATCAATCTGCTACCTTCCAGATAACTAACTATTCTATCCTTGATAATTGATTCGAGTATCTTGCAGACTAGGGATGTGAGACTTACTGGCCTAATAGTCCCAATATAGTCCCATTTACTCCCAGTGGACCAAGTGTGCTGAAAACTTTACTCAGCTTGTAGAAACTGAATAACTTTTTGCTATCCCCATTACAGTTCCTAGCCAAATCCAGTTCTTTTGCTCGCTTTGCTGCTGTTTTTTTTTTTGCTTCACGGTGTCTAGCTTTTCGATACGCCTTTAGATTAACGACATTTGAGGCTTCTTTAAAGACTCTAAATGCAGTTTTCTTAGCCTTAATTGCTTTTTTCAAGTCTGATGTAAGCCATGCTGGCTTTACTACCCTTCTTTTGCGTCTTTGCTTTTGGGGGACATGTCTAATCTGAAGTTCCTTCAAGTAAGATTTGAACTTTTCCCACATTTCACAAGCATTTAAATTGGAGAATTGTTCTTCCCATCTGATGGCACTTAAAGCCGCTCGCATGCAGGCAAAGTCTGCTCTGTTGAAATTTGGAACCCCTACCAAATTATCCTTGATAATTTCCCCTACATGTGCCTTGAATCTAACTATGTTATGGTCACTTCTTCCCAGAGTTACAGTCAAGTCTTGAACGAAGTCACTTAAATCCGAGAATACAAGGTCCAAGAATGAACCATGCCTGGTAGGTTCCGATACAATCTGGTGTAAGAACAGGTCCTCTTCAAGGCATTTCCTAAACATGTTGCATGATAGGGAGCCAACACCAGCATTTTCATAACCTTTTAGATTAAAGTCACCAAGAATAAGGCACTTCCTCTTAAAGTTTCTACTGATTTCCTCACAAATCACCTTGTCAAGCTCCAGTTGCTGAGAATGTGGCAGGGTTCTTGATCGGTAGACCGCTCCTATCCTAAGAGTATTGCTGTTGCCTTTTCCCACAGTGACATCAAGCCAAATGGACTCCACAGACACATTTTTATCCCCACCTGATACTTTTTGAGAACTGAATAAGCTATTCATATAGAGCATTACACCATCCCCTTTCCTTGGTGGACACCTATTGCACGAAAACATCTTGTATCCCTGGATCTCATAGTCCTGTAAGTTATCTCCAAAATACCCTTCACTGACCCATGCTTCCGTAATGCAAACAAAATCTGGTTCCTCCTCAGCAACATAACACTTGAACTCATCAAATTTGGAACGGATACTCTGGGCATTAAACATCATACACTTAACAAATGCTCCATAACCACCTTTGGTTTTTTCATACTGAGGAGTTCTTTTATCACCAGATGAACTATCACTCTGTCCCCTTGAACTGCTGCTGTCCCTATTTGCAGACGTTGAGGTTATATTGCCTTGGCTGACACTATTGGAATATTTCTGAGTTGGCAATGCAATTTCCTCTCTCCCCACCTCATTTCCTAGTTTCCTGAAGGACATGCTCGTACACTTTGCCTAACACATGGACCCCCTTCTCAGAGAAGTGCAGGCCATCCCTCTGATAGAGGTCCCACGATGCATAAAACCTGCTCCACTCGTCTACAAATGTAAAACCTAGCTCATGAATCCATATAAATATATGCATTCATTTTTATAATTTAACCTGGCTTTGGCTTTTCATGCATGACTGTCTATCCGGTATTTTTCCCATATTTCACTACTGGGGCATTCCACGTCAAATCGCACAAGAATTGGCTATTTTGAACCCGACCCCCTCCGATTTTGAT
Organism: Imbricaverruca yamaguchii; assembly: GCA_034440575.1. Classification (NCBI taxonomy): domain Eukaryota; kingdom Metazoa; phylum Arthropoda; class Thecostraca; family Neoverrucidae; genus Imbricaverruca; species Imbricaverruca yamaguchii. The sequence continues at coordinate 149,236 of JAOTOL010000931.1, forward strand.
GAAAATTGATACACCTGTAGTGCCAAGTGAACGAACCTCACACGCCAATTTTCAGCCCTGGGTGACCTCTGGGGTCAGATTTAGAGGTTATCCTAGGTCGCCTATTTTTACCGACTTGACAACAATCAAATGCATATATCTTAGATGTTCATTAATTTAGCGGAACGACATTGGTGTTAAAGTGCGCAGAAACCCTTGGCCATTCAGAAATATGGCAAAAGTTGCACGTGACCTCTCCGTGACCCTTGACCTAACGAGGTCAAATTATACAAATGCATTTTTCTATATGCTTGCCTGCCCTTAATTCGACGAAACGTGGCTGAATTAATGGTCGTAATATTATCTAAGAACGTGCAAAAAAGAAAGGCGGAGACTCTAAAACTTTTTGAGATATCGGCTTGAGTTTGAGTAGGTATTCATAGGACCAAATCAAAGCATGCCCCGAGGCTATTTACCATATCATCGATGATAACTCTGGTTTCCTTGGTCCGATTATCGTCAAATTTGGTGGACAAATCATCAGTGGCAAGCTGAACTATTTTCCAGATTTTCACGTTGACCTGACCTCACATGACCTGGCAGTGACCTCTCCAATAGAAGCCAACAGGGAAACACAAATATTTTCCTGAACAAAAAAACGCTGAATTTGGCTCGTACAGGCTATATTACCTAGTTTTAGGTTAGGCTACTCCAAACGAGCCAAGTTTGATTTTGAACAAGTGTCCTCTGCAAGGTCACGTGAGGTCACTATGAGGTCATGTCACACTTTCGTCAATAACTTTATATAGAATCAAGATAGAGAAATAATTTTAATGCCACCGAGATCCTCTGGTTAATCATGATGTATAATATGATCTAGCTAGGTCATCACTTGACCTCGGTTTATGGTGACCTGGAGGTCAACTGGGGTCAGGATCAAATGTTCAGCTAGCTAAGTCATGTGATACATCAATCAACGCGGCCTGACGAGGAAAATACGATTGTAACAAAATTATATTTCTATCTTTACTTTGGCAAAAGTTATTCGCAAAAAATATGTTTCCTCGGTTTTTATAGCCTGAATATATTGTTTCAGCTCGCGTGCGTTTCGTGCTAACATTTTATCGGGAGGGCCAGTAAATTTTTCTGAGATGCAAATAGCCGCGACCATAAAACAAGTTGAACAGCAGTACAGTATATTCACGAAGAACTACCAACCTTTTTCGCCACACGTACCTCACGGCCCGTCTCGCTGCCGGAAAACCATCTCACAACCACCATACCATTACGTGGAGACGAGTAACACGATGGACATTCCTTGTTCCCGGTATTGTGTGAGCAGCTGCGAATCTGTCATTCAACGCTTTGGTTTCTTTGACCCACTCGGTTTTGGGAAAATACTCCAGCACGTGCCGGTGGCGTGTTTTTTTTACAAACTGATAAAACTGGTCCGGGGTCTTAATCAGAGTTCCTTGCAGACTTGCCTTTTTAGCTAACCTTTTCAACGTCCCACCAATGCCATAACAGTCCCTTTCCGTGAGCGGTTGCGAAGAAATGCCACTCGGCGTCTATTCCAAAGTCGACGGAATGCTCTGCCAAATTTAGGAAATTCTTACAATTTTTGTATTGCGAGGCAGCCCCATCTGAAAAATAAAATATCTTCGGGGGGCGCTGGCCTAATTCTGCTTCCAGGCGCTCAATGAGTTTTCCTTGAAAAAGGTGGACAGCCACAGTATCATGCGTCAGGCAGTCGGAAATGGCAGAGTAAGAAAAATGTTTGAGGTCCCCTGCGCTGTTTCGCCAATAAGCCACAAACGGATGGATTGTCACCTGCAGTTTGTTCCAGCGATGGGACTGTACCTCATCATGTGTAACCATAGCGTAGTTTTCGGAAAAATCTCCAATAACAATTACCTCTGCAGGAGCTAGTGTTTCCTTTAGGCCTTTCAGATAATTGCCTTGGGCACGGGCGACAAAAATCATGCTTTACAATTATTTCCAGCTGCTCGCAAAATGATCGCACAAAATCTTCAGAAGTTTGCGTAACCACCTCTAAGGTGGACCTATCAGTATTAGTCCACTTTCGGTACTCAATGTTATCGATTTCTCGGTTATCATACTCAGCCAAAATTTGTTCGCCGAATTCCTACACTTTTGGGCATTCTTCACATTTACGCTCCTTACAAAGCAACGATGGCGGGTTACACTGAACCTGAGCCAAACAATGATGATAGGATGCCAGCTGAACCCCATTCACAGTGATGTCGCTCACCTTGCCACCAGCTATCATTAACTTCACGTTCTCATGATGCACGCATACGCACACACAATGGGTACCGCTCGCACCTGCCAGTACACATTCCCCCGGACGTAGCTCCGCAAATTTGGAAAAACCTATTTCCTGTTGCGGGTACAGATCCTTAAAACACCGATAGGCCTCTTTTAGGTTGCAGAGGATAAGGCGTTTCTGTACTCGCTCCCTTTTGCCTGTAATTTTGTTCCGGACAGAAACCAAGTCTTTAGTTCCAGGCATTGCACGACTCACGTCTTCGCTTCTGTAGAAGTCCCTCACTAGTTCTGCAGTCTCACTCTTAAGCATTTTTCCAGGCCTCGGATTCGGAACCGAGAGGCACCCTGACGCTTCTTGCAAGCGTTTGGCGCACCTTGCTTGATGGTGCGACGCAAATTTGACGATAATCGGACGAAGGTAACCAGAGTTATCATCGATGATATGGTAAATAGCCTCGGGGCATGCATCCATTAGGTCCTATGACAATACTCAAAGGCCGATATCTCAAAAAGTTTTCAAGTCTCCGCCTTTCTTTTTTGCAGGTTCTTAGATAATATCACTACCATTAATATAGCACAGTTTCGTCGAATTAGGGGCAGGCAAACATATATAAAAATATATTTGTATACTTTGACCTGGTTAGGTCAAAGGTCACGGGGAGGTCACGTGCAACTTTTGCCATATTTCTTAATGGCCCAGGGCTTCTGCGCACTTTGACACCAATTTCATTCCGCTAAGTTAAATAACACCTGAGATATTTGCAATTTATTGATGTCAAGTCGGTAAAAAATCGTGACCTAGGATGACCTCTAGATCTGACCCCAGAGGTCACTCTGGGCTAAAAGTTGGCGTGTGGGGTTCTTTCACTTGGTACTGCAGGTGTACCAATTTTCATCAAAATCGGAGGGGGTCGGGGAATTTCTTGTGCGATTTGACGTGGAATGACCCCACTCTCAAGCAGGGGCGTCGCCACCGGGGGCAGCAGGGGGGCAATTGCCCCCCTGCCGTGAGACTGGGGGTGCCGCCCCCTGAAATTTGAGGAGGCCCTCCAGGACGAAAAGGAGGCCCCCAAGACGAGAAAGAGATTCTACAAATTAGGGGCCTACAGGAGGAGGCCCATAATTTGAAAAAGAAGTCACCTAGGAGAGGGTAAGAGGCCCCAGAAATCAAGAGAGTGCCAACTATTGACACCGAGGCCCCCAGGACGAAAAGGAGGCCCCCAGGACGGAAAGGAGGTCCCAGGACGAAGAGGAGGCCCAGGACGAAAGGGAGACCCCCTGGACGAAAAGGAGCCCTCCAGGACGAAAAGGAGGCCCTCCAGGGCGAAAAGGAGGCCCTCCAGGGCGAAAAGGAGGCTCTCCAGGACGAAAGGGAGGCCCTCCAGGACGAAAAGGATGCCCCCAGGACGAACAGGAGGCCCCCAGGAGGAAAAGGAGGCCCCCAGGACGAAAAGGAGCCCCCAGGATGGAAAGGAATCCCATGACGAAAAAGAGGCCCCTAGGATGAAAAGGAGGCCCCCGGGACGAAAAGGAGGCCCTCCAGGACGAAAAGCAGGCCCCCAAGATGAAAAAGAGATTCTACAAATTATGGGCCTACAGGAGGAGGCCCGTAATGTGAAAAAAAAGTCATCTAGGTGAGGGTAGGAGGCCACAGAAATCAAGAGAGTGCCAACTATCGACACGGAGGCCCCCAGGACGAAAAGGAGGCCCTCCAGGGCGAAAAGGAGGCCCTCCAGGGCGAAAAGGAGGCTCTCCAGGACGAAAGGGAGGCCCTCCAGGACGAAAAGGATGCCCCCAGGACGAACAGGAGGCCCCCAGGACGAAAAGGAGCCCCCAGGATGGAAAGGAAGCCCATGACGAAAAGGAGGGCCAGGACGAAAAGGAGGCCCCTAGGATGAAAAGGAGGCCCCGGGACGAAAAGGAGGCCCTCCAGGACGAAAGGGAGGCATTCCAGGACGAAAAGGAGTACCTCCAGGGCGAAAAGGAGGCCCTCCAGGACGAAATGGAGGCCCTCCAGGACGATAAGGAGGCACTCAAGGACGAAAAGGAGGCCCTCCAGGACGAAGGGAGGACCGCAGGACGAATAGGAGGTCCCCAGAACGAAAAGAAGGCCCCAGGACGAAAAGGAGGCCCCAAGGCGAAAAGGAGATTCTACAAAGCACTGGCCTCCGGGAGGAAGCCCACTATTCGAGAAAGAAGTCACCTAGGGGAGGGTAGGAGGCCCCAGAAATCAAGAGAGTGCCAAAAATTGGCACGGAGGCCCCAACATTGCAAAGGAGTCTTAGTACGGGAAGGGAGGTCCAATAAAATGAGAGGAGGCCCTAAGCCTGAAAAGAAAACCAGTGGATATGAGATGAGGTTTCGGAGCAGGGACGTCGCTACCGGGGTGGGGGCAGCAGGGGCAATCGTCTCCACCACATGCTTTGAGTCTTTGGGGCGGGGGGGGGGTGCGCCCCCTGTAATTTGAGGAGACCACTATCCGGAATTGCATAATACAAAAAGGGGAGCAAGGAGCCCGACGGGACAGAAGATGATGCTGTCAAGGTGGATCCAAGACTGATAACGAGGCCCCCAGGAAATATAATCAGTTCCTATAAGATACATAAAACAGAGATTGTGCGGAGGCCCCCAGGACGAAAAGGAGGTTCCCAGGACGAAAAAGAGACCTCCAGGACGAAAAGGATGCCACCGAGACGGGCAAGAAGCCACCCAGGGTTACACGAGATGGCTTCCGATGGGTGGCAGGATATTCTTAATTTGGAAAACGAGGCACCCAAGATGGAAGAGAAGGACCCTACAATATAAAATAATGACAAGAGATATTTATCCGGACGCAAGAGGGGGCCCCAAAATGGGTAAGAAGGTCCCCCTAGAAAGGAGTGAAGGCCACCGAGACCAGCCACATGAGGCCAACATTTTAGAAGACGAGTACCTTAGGAGGGAAAGTTTAAGACTAGGACGCAAAAGCAACCTGCTAAGAGGATAATGAGGCTCCAAGCACAGATGAGGATGACTCCAAGACGTGAAAGGAGTCCCATAATTTGAAAAAGGAGTCACCTAGGAGAGGGTAGGAGGCCCCAGAAATCAAGAGAGGGCCAAAAATTGGCACAGAGGTACCCAGAATTGCAAAGGAGGCCCCAATAGGGGAAGGGAGTCCCCAGAAAGTGAGAGGAGGCCCTATGACGGAAAAGAAAGCCAGTGGATATGAGATGAGGTTTCGGAGACGCAAAAATAGGCACCAAAACGAGTAAGGTTCAACCAAAATAAAAAATGATGATCCAGAGACATGGCAGGAGGCACCTAATGCGGAAGAGGACGATACAAGGTTGGAAATAAGATCCCATGATGAACGAGGAGGCCCTAAAATTGGAGAGAAAGGCCATTGGATAAGAGAGATAGCTCCCAGGCGGAAAAGAAGCTTCGCAGATGGCCAAGAAGGTCCCCGGGAAATAACAAGACCACTGAGATAAGAAAGGTTGTGTATAATTTGGAAGAGGAGGAACCTGGGAGAGAAGAGGAGTCCACCAGGAGATAGAACCACCCTTAAGATGGGCGATGTTCGAATCAAAACGCAGAGCAAGAGGTCCCCAAGACGTAAGAGGAGGCCACTAATTTGAAAAAGGACTAGAAGAGAAATAAGGGCCCTGCCGGATTCGAGAGGAGTCCCCAAAAAAGGAGTAGGTCTACAGGACTGAATGAGGCCCCGAAGACCAGAAAGATTTCCAAGAAAATGAGAGGAGGACCGTTGATGGGAGTCGTAACAGGTATGCAGGGGTGTTAGGTTTCCAAAACTGAAGATTCCCTGAAGATTGGTAAGGCTTTGACAGGATAAAGGAGGCCCACGAGGCGTGGCAGGAGGCCCCTAATTTGGAAGATAATGCCCCTGGGATATGAGAAGAAGCCCCATACCATGGTAAAGGGCCCAAGGATGTAGGACAAGGCCCTTCAAGACGAGAGAGGAAGACATTGAATATAGAGGAGGGTAGGACATAAGACGTTGAAAACCGATAAAGAGTCTTCAGGAAATGGGACTAGATACTTATGGCGCGAGATGAAGCCTATAATTTGCAAGAAATCCCTAAGAGATGGTAAAAGTCGTGCCGGGGTGTTTCACATTTACGGCATGGACCAAAACAATCCGGCCGGGGACCCTGAAAGTCACGCCGAGCCTGGGTGTACCAAAAATGTACGACCGGACCATGAAAATAAATATAGTGGAACGACGGGTCGTACATTCCACAACGGTCTCGAGTCAACAGTCAAAACAATTTTTCTTCTAAAAATGTTAAATTCAGAAAAGCCTAACCTTACCAAAACTGCTTTTAAGAACAACTAAATGACAAGAATGACCTCCCCACCCAGATATTTTTTTATAGCCTACAACAAATCCCTAACCTTTCTTAACCTAACTGAGCATAATCCCCTTGTATGTTTCATGGAGGTAAAATGTTTGTAGAACTTGTTCAGTTGGTTACCTTAAAATGCAGTGATGCTGCTAATCTTATGTATCATGATTGAGAGGGAGTAGGTGGCACAAAATTCAGTGTCGGTATCCTATGGTTTATTTTTCAAACATCTGGAAGAAACATATGGAAAGAAAAGATTGTCAACCAACATGCTTATGTTTTCAAGAGATGAAAATGCATATAAGACCTGGTTGACCGTGAAAAGGAGCTGATTGAGTTCATCCAACCACCCCATCCATTTGTTCCAAGCACTTTACCTCTGATGATTATGATCCTGGCCACGGATGCAGCTGAAAATAATGTCAGTGTCAACACCTGCCTTTCCTGGTGTCATTCCATGAATTAGCCTGCCTAACAGATCTGTATCGTATGGAGTGTTGCATCGTGTTTGTCTGGTATGCTTGCTGCATTTTGGAGCATCTCAGACATCAAGACACAAAAGATCGGTGTGACTATGAGCCACAAGGGCCCTTCTTGGTTGCACTCTGAACACTCAACTAGTTGCCCGCCAAATCGGTCGATCAGCCCTCCCTGGAATACTGAAAAGCAAGCCATCTATTTTTGTAATAACTGCCTATGGTGTTTTTAAAGATGTTCAATGTGCTGCTACTAACCATGGTTTTGGGCAGCTGGTTCCAGTGTTCTATTACCCTGTTGGTGAAGAAAGACTGTCTTAACCTTGTCCTGCTGTAGTTAACTTTAATATTGAATTGATGACCTTTGATTGCAGCATTTCTGTTATATTGAAATATTTACGTAATACATCCTTTCTCCTGACCATGAACAAATTTAAAACGCTCAATGAGTGCTCCTCTGAACTTTCTATATCTAAGTGAAAACATGTTCAATTTCTTCAATCTTTCCCCATATGCCAGATTGCTTATGTCATTAACCATTTTTGTAGCCATATTTTGTACTCTCTAAAAGCCAGCAATCTTTTTCAGAACTAGGAGACAAAGCTTGGACACAATATTCCAAATGTGACCTGACATACACAGTAAAGCTTCCTGATGACTTCCTCACTTATGTATGATACATTCCTATACATTGCCCCAAGCATTCTCAGTGCCTTCTTCCTGGATTATTTCGTCTGTTCTGATGCCCCCAATTTTGTGTTCAGAATAACACCAAAGTCCTTCCATCTTCTATCTTCTATCAAGTTGTATCGGTGACTCCTGCTGAGTCACCGATAGAATTTGGCCACCTCCATCAAATATGGAGCCTTCATATGCTGCTTACCTTATCTTCATATCTTATATTTGTATAGCTAAATAAAGAACCAGTTCAATTAGTTTGATGCCACTTCGATTCACATGAATTTGAACACGACCATCATCAACAAACTGGAACTGGAGCACGACGGCCTTGCCGTCGTTGCCGGCTTCGTCGCCAACAAAATGAGGCGTCAATACAGCTCTTGGCTGTCCGACGTCTGAAGCACCGGAGGCGTTCCTGGCCGTTGTGTCCAGCTCTTGGTTAATCACCATCAGTCGCGGCGGGCGCTGCATGTCACATACGTGGTAGAGGGCGATGCCAAATCAGTTTAATTCTGATATCTGCTTCATCATGGACTCAACCTGCACAGCTGGCACCAGCATCGTGAGACGCGGGGTGGGCGTCATTAGTAGCCGGCAGCCGAAGCTAGGAGTGTGGCTAGTTGTGTGAGACGGAGGCTGACTCGAGTTAGGCTGCATGTGCGCATCGGCTGTTTGCGGAAGAACTCTGCTCGGCAGAGCGCAGGGGTGGGCATCTAGGAAGGTCCGCCATCATGCCACCAGGCAGCGATAGGATGTCCACCCTCACACTGCCGGCCATGTGTCACCGTCTTTCCTGTGTGTCGTGTCTTGTCGCTCGGTTCTACCCTTTGCAACCGTGTTTGTTGTTGCCACCCTGACCAGAGGCAGACTGGCGGCGCCTCCTGTGTTGCCCGTTCTGGCGGCACTTCGCATTGGTTTCATGCCGCCCGATCCTGCCGTTTTGTTGGCGTGTTGTGCTGCTTCCACTGTGACTACTGACGGGTTGGCGGCGCTCCCTATGTCGGCCCGTCCTGGGGGCACTTGACGCTGTCGTCGTATCGCCCGGTCCCACTGCCCTGTTAGCGTGTTTTGCTGCTGCCGCTGTGACCAGGGGCAGACAAGCTGCGCTTCTTACGATGGCCTGTCCTCGAGGCATTTGACACTGCTACCGGCTCTGGTACTGCTATGAAACAGGTGTGGCGTAGGCCATTTCATTGTTGCTCATGAGGCCTATGGCCATTGATTTGAAAGGATGACATGCAAAGTCTCTTTGTTCCACGAACTTCGATTGTGATCCTTCATTCATGCTCTGAATCAGAAACAGCATTTAAGCCGACTAGGTCGACTACGCAAACGTGTAGGAGCATCTTGAATCATCGAGATCTAGTTCTGAGCGAATTGTTAGGGAATGCCGCCAGTACATGCCTGACCGACTTTAGCACCCGATGTTTCACCGCTTTCCAGTCCATCCGCCGAAGGTAACCTCCGAACTAGAGTGAAATTTTACATACTTTTTGGATGGGTCAACCCCCGCTTACGACAGGCGTTAGCCCACCTCCCCCAATCCATATTTTAAATGGGGCCTCTCGACTGAAGGTCTTCCTGCTACCTCCAGGCATTGCGTCCCCCAAATAGTTTTCTGGAAGTTCCACCCATGTTGCTGAGCTGGTGCGGAGGTTCACAGACCCCCATAAAAGGAATGTCTGCCTCTCACGTGCTCCCTATAGTCCTGTAGATCTTAAAAAAAGAAACGATTGTCCACTTCCTTGCCTCCTATATCAGGGGCACTGCCGCATATAGAGGGGTTCAAAAGTCTTTCGGTTAATTAATTTTGGCATGCAGCACCATAAGCCCAATGCTAAATTTGATGTACATTAAGGGACTCGACCCCCCTCCCGACCTTCTTCAACAGGAGAAGTGCTGTCATGCGTCATGCTGTCATGCGTGCTGTCATGCAAAATCATGCGTGCTGTGCTGTGAATTGTAGGAATAGTTGTTGTATTTCTGCGTGTGTGTATGTGTCTTGGCTTGTCAATGAGGAAGTGTGTGTTGGGTGTCGGCTGTTTCAACCATGCGATGGGTTGTGGGTGTGGTGTTGTCGTTGGGAGTGTTATGTGTAGTGTGTTAGCGTGTCGGTGTATGCGGCAGCCTATTGTGGTTTGTAGTCGTGTGGAGTTCATGAGTTGGTGTCTGCGTGCTGTGCGGAGTTTTAGTGCCTGTGTGCATGGGTGTTGTTTCGTGAGTTGTGTTTTGTAGTGGTATCTAAGTAGTGCTTCTGTACGTCTGTGCTGTAATTTTGGGATGTGGTTGTATATGTGAAGAGCGTGAGAAGGTGAAGTGGTGAAGGCTCCTGTGACTATTTGAAGAGATCGTCGTTGAATAGAATCTAAAATTTTTAGGTTTGATTTAGCTGCGTTTTCAAAGAGTTGGGATCCGTATTCCAGAATTGGCCGAATGAGTAATTTGTAAAGGGTCAGAAGTGTGTTTCGGTCTGATCCCCAGTGTGTGCCAGAAAGTGCTCGTTGTATGTTGATTCTCTTTGAGGCGCGTTTTTGTATGTTTAGGAAGTGTGGCCGAAAAGTTAGTCGTTGGTCTAGTGTGATACCTAGAAATTTTGTTGTGGTGACAAAGGGAATGGGTGAGTTGTTTATTTTTAGTGGTTGTAGGTTTGTGTCTCTGTTATAGCCGAAAATCATACATTTGGATTTGAGTGGTGCTATATGGAGGTTTAGTGTGGCAAGTTTGTTGATGAGTTCTGTTAGTGCGTGTTGTAGTACTGTTAGTACGTGTGCTGGTGCTTTTGTTGATGTCTATAATACTATATCGTCGGCGTAGACTGCAATTTTGGTCGAAAAGTTGTCGGTGACGGCGGAATTTATGGCTAAAATGAAGAGTAGGGGACCGAGGACGGAGCCTTGCATGAAGCCGGTGGTGGGGAATTTGGTGTTTGAGGTGTGGGGCCCAATTTATACTTGAGAAGATATGTTGAGTAGATAGAAATGGAGGTAGTGCATCAGTCTGCCTTGTATGTCGATGTTGTGTAAGTGTTGTAATAGTGCTGTTATGTTGATGGTGTCATAGGCTTGTTTTAGATCCAGGAAGACGGCGGTCGTGGAACGTTTCCTGGCCGCCGCTTCCTGGATGTTTGTGATCAGGTAGGTGAGGTTGTCTTAACATGATTGATTGGGAAGGAAGCCTGATTGAATAGGAGAGATTAAGTGCTGTGTTTGAATGATATAGAGGAGGCGTTTTTTAACAAGACGTTCGAATAGTTTGTGAAAGCAGCTAGTGAGGGCAATAGGGCGATAGGAGGTGCAAAGAGTTGAGTCTGTGTTTGGTTTAGGTATAGGTAGGAGAGAAGCGTGTAGCCAGGATTGTGGGTATGTATGTGTGGTCCATGCGGTGTTGTAGGTGTTGAGTAGTGTGTGTAGTGCTGATGTTGGTAGGTGTTTGAAGAAAGAGTAGTGAATGTTGTCCGGTCCTACACATGTGTTACCTGTCTGTGTGATTGCTAGTTGTAATTCTGTAAGTGTAAATCTAGTGTTGTAGAGGTGTGTGCGTGTGTGTCTGATTGGGGTGGGGGGTTTCGTGCCAGTGTAGATGATCTAAGATGGTAGTGGTCTGCGAATATGTTTGCTAATGTTTGGGGGTCTGTTGTGATGTTGTTGTTGTGTCTAAGTGTGATGGCTTTGATTGGGGGTCGTTGTCGGTGTTGAAATGTTTTCAGAAGTGTTCAAATTTCGCCTAGAGATGTAAATCTATTAAATTTAGTGCTGAATGTGTTCCAAAAAGTCTTTTTTGCGTCTTTGATGATGGTCTTACATTGTGTTCTGAGTTGTATGTATGTTGCTAGTGTGTCTGGTGTGCGGTGTCTTTCATGTATATGGCGTGCATGATTCCTCGCGCGGATCGCCTCGCGCGGTGGCAGTCATCATTCCACCAGGGAGCCGCGTGAGGTTTGTGTTGGCGTCGTGGTTTTGTTTGTGGTATGTGTTGGTGTGCTGTGGTGATGAGTATGTCTGCGAATTGTTCTGGTGATAGTTGGGGTCTGCGAGCTGTTTGGATTGCTAAGGATTCTGAGAAAGGGTTCCAGGAGGCTTTTTTGAGGTTCCACCGGCCAGACTGGGGATTAGGGAGGCCGGTGGTAGGGATTTGGGTAAAGGTAATGGTAATGGGTGCGTGGTCACTGAAGTGTGGGTCAGGTCGGATGTCTAGGATAGGGTGAGGGCTATACGTGAAGAGGCAAGTGTGACGTCTCGGGTCGTAGGGAGGAGGGATCGGATTGGTACTAGGTAGGTTGGTGAGCCGGTGTTGAGTATTGTGAGATTATGATGTGTGGCTATTGCGGTGAGTGTGTGTGCTCTGTGATCAGGTTGTGTTGCGCGGGTGTCCCATAGGGGGGTGGTGTGAGTTAAAATCTCCGGTGAGAATAATAGGTGTGCGAATTTGGCCAAGTGCTGTATTTAATTCCGAAAGTGTTTCTGTGTCCCGCGAGGGTGGATCGTAGACGTTGATGAGTGTGCAAGCTACGTTGTGTACATGAATTTCGGTTAGTAGTATGTCTGCCGTGGTGTCGAATTGTATCAGGCGGTGAGGGATCGAGTTCCTAATGTATGTGCATACACCGCCTGATCCGTGTGGGTTGTGTGTGTCGTGTCTGTGTATTGTGTATTGAGGAATGTGAACGTGATATGGGTCGTGGGGTTTGAAGTGTGTTTCTTGAATGCATAGTGCTATAGGGTTTGTTTGTAGTGCATAATGTTTAAATTCAGGCCAGTGCCCAATGAGTCCGTGTGTGTTTCATTGAATTATTTTGTTCATTGTTTGTATGTGTTAGCACGGGTGTGTGGGCGTTTGGGTGATGGTTGTTGTTTGGTTGTGCTCTTGGTTGGCCTGCGTGGTTGAGTAGTTGGTGGCGTCGCGTTTGGAGGGGGGTCGTGTTGTCTGAGTCGGTTGCTCTGTGTTCTCGTTCCGTCTGGTCTGTGTACTGATCTGTGTGTGCGTGTGGTGTAGGTGGTCTGTCCAGTGTGTGTGTGGTGTGTGGGGATGCTCCGGATGCTGGTTGTGGTTCTGGTGGCGGTGGTGGGTGGTAGGTTGGAGTAGATAGGTTTGGGTGTGCTTGGCGGTGGTTTGAAGGTCCTGGTGTTGGTGGTCTGGTTTTGCGGGTGTTTGTATTAGGTGGAGTTCGGTTGTCCTGGGGTTGTGGTTGTTTTGCGTTGGTGTTTGTGTTCTGTTCCGGTTGGGAGCGTGTTGTCAGAGGCGGGTAAAGGTCGTGTGTGTGTGGTGGTGGTTGTTGTTGCTGTGTGCCCGGCTGTGTGCGACGAGCCGGCCACGCCGCCGGCGGGTCCAGGACCGACGCCCTGGCTCGGTACGGGTCCATGCCCTCGAGGTGGATCCGGCGGAGCACCTCGCGCTCCGCCATCCACCGAGGGCAGGACCCATCCGAGGCCGCGTGGTCCCCCCTCCCGCAGGAGGCGCAACACAGCTCGCCGCTGTCGCACGTGTCTGTGTTGTGTTGGTGGGCGCAGCGACCGCATGTGGGTGTGTTGGCGCGGCACCCCCCCCCCCCGCGGAGTGGCCGTAGCGCTGACAACGCTTTACAGCGCCGCGGGAGGGGTGCGCGTGGTGTGACGGGGTACCGTAGGCACCCCACTTTGATGTGTGTTGGTGGAGTCCTCGTGGTGAAAGTCAGTATGAGTAGGTGGTTTGTGGTGAAACCCGGCCTCGGGGGCGGCCGGTACACGGCGGAGACAGCCTGGCCCCCATGCTTGAGGGCCAGCGTCCCCACCGGTATACCGGCCAGCTCCCGGGCCAGGATAGTCCCCTGGCTGGTGTTGAGGTGTGTGGCTGGTGTGATAGTGATAGGTGTGTTCTTGATGCTTTTGATTCTGATGAGTAAATGGCCGTCAGTTTTATCGTTTGCCTGTATGAGGAGCGCCACGGATCTTAGTGGTTTGGCGTGTAGGGGCGCCCCTGTGTATTGGGAGATTTCTCTCTCCACCAGCCAGGGGTCCAGGGTGCTCATTGGCTCCCCGTCCCCCCGGCGGCAGATGAAAACATCTTCCGTGGGTGTTGGTTCAGTGGTGATCATGTTCGTGTTGGTGTTGGTCGAGTTTTGTTGTCTTGTGGTGTTGGAAAACGAGTGTAGATGGCAGGTGCGTAACACGGTACACTTGACAAATTTGGCGGAGGGTAAAGAAGGGCGTGAAGAGAGCCCGATAGGTGTAACAGAGGGGGCAGATAAAGACGAAGAGTACACAAAGAAATCAGAAACTGTGTTTCAAGGGAGCACGGATAGACAGATCAGATAAAGATCGTGCAGAGGGCACTAGAGGGAAGATCGGGTGGGGGTTGAGGGGTTCCTGGGTGGGGGGAGTGGCAGCACTGCCGGACTGAACTCGTCAAGTAGATACAGATATAGTTGTTCCTGACAGTGTAGAAGATGTAGATCGAAGAAGCAGGTGTGGAGATTCGAGCTGAACTTGGAGTGCTGCAGAAGAAGTAGAGCGTGGAGGCAGGTGCAGAGGGTAGAGTTGAGTCGAGCTTGACGAGGCTCGTCTTGAGGTGCTGAAATGGGCAGGAGGGTAGTGTTTAAGTGCAATGAGTGGGAATGCGATGTCAGATTGTGTCCGTGTGTATAAGTGTGTTCTGGGCCTGTGTTAGTGGCTGGTGGCAGGTGGCTGGTGGCTGGTGGCTGGTGGCAGGTGGCTGTTGGCAGGTGTCTAAATGACGTCATGTAAGGACCTGCGCAGAAAGCTGCGCAGTACGGTGATGACACCACCTCATATATATCGCCTTCGTCCAAACCTGGAATATAATTCAGCAGTATTCGGGAATAAATAAGCGCTTCTGGTATATGACGTCACGTGGCGTAGGTTTTGTCTAGTTTAAACTAATTGTACTAGAACTGCGGACTTTGGGGGTCCGTATCACAAGTACCCAAAGTCATAAGTACCAAGATTCATAAGTTCCAAAGCTGCCAGATAACTTCTAGAATATCTGCGGGTAGGACGAATTCACAAGTACCCGGTGTCATAAGTTCCAAAAATAGTTCTGAATTATACCGCTAGATGACAACGTAAGTATTACGCACCAGAGCTTACTTGCGCGCCGACAGATGGCAGGCCACATTTGCTGTGTGCTTCAAAAAGGCTACCAAATTCTTGAGCCGGGAAATTCTCAACAAATTATAGAGATTTTGTGTCTAGAAAAACCAAGTGTCCCCAAACAAAGGAATGCCGCTGGTTTAGTTCCAGCCTGCCGTAAATTCGTCAAAGTGACGACATATTCATATTCATATTCATTTCGCAAATTCGCCGGATATCTAAGAAATGCAGACTCTTCAGAATTCCTTCAAAATTGGTACACATGCAGTACTGGATGAACTGATCATCATGACTATAAAAGCTAAGCAGGGTGCCCTTAAACAGCTGAGATATTCCAGGTAAAACGTCTGGATCATTCAGGTCGTGAACTCCTCATAATTCCTTCAAAATGGGCACAAATGTACTCTTGAATGCATTGATGACCATGAGCATAAAACCTGAAGGGACGTTCATGAAAGCAAAATTATGTGTATCAAAACCTCTCCTGGAAAAATTATCCTGGACCAAGGCAGCGATTCAAAGCACAAAGCTTTTCTTTTTTAACTTGCACGTCAAGTTAGATTGATATTCGATCCCTACATGTGGAACATCGTGGAAACGAGCATGCTGGTGGACCTCGGTACACTGATTATCGTGAGCACAATCAAGAAGCCGCATTGCTGGTTGGTTATAGGTTTTACGACACATCGACCGTTGAGTCATGTAGCGTCGCCAATCTCTCACGCCGATTGGTCGCGGGCGAAGAGTAGTGACAGGTGAGACTCGAACCCACAACCTTTCGATTGTGAGACGAGTAACTTACCCCTAGGCCACTCGTCCCCAAGAAGAAGCCGCATTGCAAAACATCACTGGGATATTCATGGTCAAAGGTCAAAGGTCATCGAGATTTCCTTCGAAATTCGCAGATGGGTAGTACTCGATACACTAATTATATGAGCATACAAGCTAAGAGGAGCATTCACGATCAGCTGAGACATGTAATGTCAAAGGTTAGAGTTATTGAGGTTGGATTCTTCAGATTCCGTTAAAAATTGGTCGAATAGTCATAATTGATGCACGGATCATCACGAACACAAAGGCTAAGAGGGCCGTTCATAAACAGATGAGTTATTCAAGATCAAAGGTCGAGATCATTGTGGTCGGACCACTGATATATATTGTTAATGGCACACATGTAGTCAAGGACTAACTGACGACCATGGGCATGAATGATAAAGCGGCGTTGCTAAACAGTTGAGCTATTCAGTGTCAAGGGTCAGGGTCAATGAGGTCGGACTATTCAGATTTTCTTCAAAGTTTGTACACGCGGAGTAATTGATGCACTGACCATCATCAGCATAAAATCTCAGAGGGCGGGGTCATTGGGGTGGGACTTCTTAGAATACATGCAAAATAGGCACACATTTATTCTAGGATGAACTAACCCTCATGAGCCTACAAGCCAAGATGGTCGTTCATAAACGGTTGGATTATTTGTGTCCAAACATTTCTGGGTGTGCATATGTAGCGATTAATAGCACAAAACGAATATCAATATGCACATCAAGCAACATTGAAATTTCATTTTTACAGGGGGAGCATCGTGAAAACTAGCATACTGGTAGGGTAAACGGACAAATGTACGTAAAGCAAATGTATGCGTGACAGATGTCCATACTGAAATGTACCGAAGCAAATGTACGTAGGCATAGATGTACGTATGGTAATCGTTCGTCAGCGCATATGTACGTATGACAAATGTAGTTAAGCGCAAATGTACGTATACGCAAATGTACGGAAGTGCAAAAGTGTGTATGCTCTAATGTTCGGAGACGCAAATATACGTATGCATAACATGTTCGTAATTATACGCAAGCGCAAAAGTACAGATGGCAAATGTACGTATGCGCAAATGAACGCATGTACAAATGTACGCATGCGTAGATGTACGCAAGCGCAAATGTACGGATGTGCAACTGTACGTATGCGTAAATGTACGTACGCACAGAAGTACGAATGAACAAAGGCACGTCAGAGCAAAAGTACGTATACGCAAATGTGCGCATGCACAAATGTATGTATGCGCAGATGTACGTAAGCACAAATGTACCTAAGAGCAAATACAAAGATGTGCAATTATGCGCATGTCTAAATGTACGTAAGCGAAATGTACATAATCTCCAAAAGCAGCTATGCGTAAAGGAGCGTATGTGCAAAGGTACATATGCGCAAATGTACGTAAGTGCAAATGTATGTAAGAATAAAGGCATATAAGAGCAAATGTACGTAAACGTACAAGTATGTAAACGCACATGTACGTAAAGTAAATGTATGCATAAGCCAATGCGCGTACAGTTACGCATACGTATCTTTACGTTTTCATACGTTTGGCTGGATACGTATGCCATACGCACATTTGCGCTTACGTATATTCACTTATGGACCTTTACCATGCGCATAATTGCTCTTGTGTACATCTGCCATTCATCTATTTCTCATGAGTATTTTTGCGCCTTCGTACATCTGCACTTACGTTCATCTGCCTCATGTAAGTTTGCGCATACGTCCATATGTGCCTGTATGCAGTTGCTCTGACATACTTTTGCGCTGACGCATATTCGCAAACACGCGTACGTACATTTGCGATTACGTACTTCTGCGCATTCGTATATCTGCTCTGATATATAATTGCGCATACGTACATTTCCGCTTACATACATTTATGCTAACGTAGTTTTGCGTTTACGTACACTTACGCATACTTATGCTTGCGCTTACGTCCATTTGCGCTTACGCATATCTGCGATGATGTATTTTTGGATCACGTACATACATTAAAATAACAGCAGTGATATATCTCGGTTACACGAACGTCCATTTGCGCGTACGTACGTTTGCGCTGACGTATCTTGCGTACATTTGTCATACGTACCTTTATGCATACGTGCATTTGCTTACTTACATTTACTTAGGTGTATCGTCATGCATACATTTGTCCGAGAATCTACCAGTTGAGCTTGGTGCACTGATTATCATGAGCATATTTAAGAAGCCCTATCACAAAAATATACGGAGATTTCCGGAGCCAAGGACCAAGGGCCATCGAGACCGGCCTCGTCTAGATTTCCTTCAAAATTGTTGCACGGGTAGTACTTGATGCACTGATCATCATGAGTATACAGGCTAAGAGGGGCGTTCGTAAACAGCTGAAATACTCAAGGTCGAAGTCGGGATCATTAAGGTCGATCTCTCATAATCGTTTCAAGATTGCCACACATATAGTCCAAGATGCGCTGACGGTCCTGAGCATGAAGGCTGACAAAGGCCTTCATGAACAGCTGGATTATTGGGCCAAAATATTTCCCGGTGTGTTCATGCAGCGATTAAAAACAAAACACCAATGGCAAACTGCACGTCAAGCTAAATCAATACTTGATGCTTCCCAGTGGAACATCATGAAAGCCAGCATACTGGTAGAGCTCGGCATCCTGATTAACATGAGCAAACACAAGAAGACGTATTACACAACACCACAGATATATTTAGGGTCAAAAGTAAAATGTCATCGAGGTTGGACGCCTCCGATTTCTTTCAAAATTGGTTCTCGGGAAGCACCCCTTGCAGAAGGGCAGAAATCGAAAGTTATAGAATTGATTGACCCGTGCCAAAGCATGCAAAATAAACGTTCATTCCATTCGGGTCCAAGTTTTAGGAACGTAACGTGAAGAGTTACTGCCCAATTGGGGAACGGGTGGCATATTCCCTTTTTAATTGAATATATGATGCTATTGTTTTTTGCGATCTGTCTGTCTGTCTGGCTGTCTGTCTATCTGTCTGTCTGTCTGTCTGTCTGTCTGTCTGTCTGTCTGTCTGTCTGTCTGTCTGTCTGTCTGTCTCTCTGTCTGTCTGTCCCTCTGTCTCTGTCTCTCTCTCTCTCTCTCTCTCTTCTTGAAATCAGCTCTCTGGACAACAGCATTGCTGTGCTTATCGGCGAAAATTCATTTGTGAGTCAAAACAATACGTGGGCCGCTAGTACGTCGGTCAAGTCGTTGACGCGGAAGCCGTTACATTGCGCGCCAAGTAACCAATTCAAATGTGAACCGGCTCGCATGACGGCCTGTATAATTCGCGCAGCGAGAGGTGGGCAGTGATTGGATTAACGGATGCGGGCAGTTACTCCAGAGTACATTTTAGTAACAGAATACCACGAATGCATATGACTTTCCATTGGTCTCCGGAAGAGCATAGGAGTGGCATCAATGTCCTTGTCTGTAATACCTATAGTTATTGCGGTTGTGCATAGGCTTCGCCGCCACTGAGTTCCGAGGCCCGAATCCTCCTGGGATGTTGGAAAACTTCGGGAAAATATGTCATCTTCCGGCAGTTTCACGGTTTCTGTACCAGGCAACATCTGACTCTGGTGGGAGAATTCGTCAGACGGTGCCATCACGGGTCTGCCGTATCAATGCTACCATGGCCCGCGGCGTGCCGCCCGACCGGACCAGTCTGCCGTCGGCTGGATGTCAGCTAGGTGTCGGCTGCATGTCGAAATTGGCGAGCATTCCACTCACCAGCTGACAGCGAGCCGCTGTCGGCATGTTTACTAGGAATATGTATATACATATATATCCACATGCACACACACACACACACACACACACACACACATATATATATATACCATGTATAAGCTATCCGTGGGAGGTACCTCTAGCAAAGGCAGACATGTGCGTCAATGGCATCAACGCTGTTAGCAACAGCAAAGGCGTCCAGTGTCATATCTTTTGCTATGCAATGTCTTGCATTATCGGATAATATCCTTCATGCAATTTACTATCTTCTGCCCCCTCTTCATGCTAATAAAAATCAGATTGATGCCACTTTGGGATTGGCATCAGATTGATGGCTAAAAACCGAGGTGAAGTTAAACCTTAACTAAATCAGACAGGTGATGAAGTAAGACGGCGACTATTGGTCCGACATCCAAAGCCGAGAGGGGCCTTTTAACTTTATCAAATGCCGTGTATAGCTTGTGGTGGCCTGATATAAGCGTGTGACAGATCGCTAGAAGTTCGTTCTACCATCTAATACGATTACATAATGACATTAAAATTAGTCACAGAGTCATAAATTCCAACACCCAGACAGGGTCCCAGTAATAAACCGAGCTAATTCGGAAAGAAGGCGTATGCGGTCGCATGTGGCCGTGAGACATTAGTACGTGGCCTACCCGTGTGCAATTTTGATGGATATGTGAGTAGTCCAACCTCAGTGTCAGTGTCCTGTAATAACAATATAATACCAAATGATAAGTATATATGTATATACATATATATACACTATTATATATATATATATATATATATATATATATATATATATATATATACATATATATATATATACACATATATCTATATATATGCATATATACATACATATATATATATATATATATATATATATATATATATATATATATATATATATATATATATGACGTCCTGGTCATCATCTAAGTACCAGTTAAGAGGGGCGTTCATAAATAGCTGGGCTATTTGAGTCGGGATTTCTTCATACATTCTCGGTGCAGATATGATGGACAGCGATGCAAACGAAAAAATCTGGATGTAAGGTTATGTTGCTTTTTGAGTATTGCGCGTGGATCATAGAGCATGATACTCTAATCATGATGAACACCATATATAATCGTACTACAATACGCAGCGAAGATATGCTGGGTTAAAGTACAAGTGTCACCGTCGTCGGACTACTCAGATTTCGTTAAAATTGACATGCAGATACTCCTCCATATCCTGATAAAGGCACATAATGCACATAAAGACTAAGAAGAGTGCTCATAAATAGCCGTTAACAGACGCCAAAGGCCAGGGTCACGGAAATCGGAGTGCTCATATTTCCTTAAAACACACAGGTAGATCTTGATGTGCTGATCGCATGAGCATGGAACCAAAGAGTTCATAAACACATGAGTCATTCAAAGTCAAATGACAGGGTCAGACTACCCAGATTTCCTTCAAAATTGGCACGCAGGTGGCCCTTGACGCGCTAACAAGCATGACCCTACACGGTAAGAGGGACGTTCATAAGCAGCCGTGTTAGTTAGTTATTTGGGCTTTAGGGCGCTTCGAACAGAATTGATAATTCGCACCCAAGCTGAGTTATTCAGTCAAAACTTCGTCTTGCATTGACGGTATAGATATAACTTACGGCGATAAAACTAATGTGAATCTGTACGTCAACGACTTCTTCAACCGTTGGCGCTCTCCAAGAGGAGAAAAGGCTTTCTTTTCTGCAGACAATTCCTCTCCACCTGCCGATCACTATTCCAAGATCTCCTTTATGGTGCCGTCATTGCGGTGTGATGTGTCCTGATCCCAGAAGTGTTCAGTGCATGCACTTTCTTTCTTCACGTCTGGTGGGATGCCCTGCCACGATCAACATTAATAGACCCGCCTCTGCCAACAACAGTTGAGGCCTGGAACCCTGACAGAACCTGGGTCGCATCCGCTGCTCTAAGACTCATCCATGCGGGTATTACGCGTGACTCGCGCTTGTGTTACTAGACCACTCGTGTTGCGCGATATCGGGGGGATGTGGTGTGGGTGTACTCGGGTAGATAGTGCCTGTGGAACTCGCGATGTAATCTTGATTGGGTGTTTTTTCGGTGTACGTTTTTCCTGTTTCACATAATCTTGTATATATAGGCTTAACCCAGATACGCCCCTGTTGATCTCACTTGGCCTCAACACTTTATGACTTCATGCCACGATTTTCCCGACGATGCCCGATTGAATTATAGTACCGTGACGTCACAAGAGCGCCTTATTTGCTCACGTATTTTATCAACATATTTTCGGGACGTTTCCACTAGACACAGATTCGGCGGTAGCACTGGGTAAACGACAGTACCACTGCTGGGACCTGCAGGAGTCTACTCGCTCGTTTTTCTGTTTACGTTTCATGCTGCCCGGAAGGCAATTCATTTTCAAGAATCTATGCCCTGTCCCAAAGGTGTCACTTTACATACGATGGGCACTGATCCCCCATCTAATCATTAGTTTGCCCTCCCCAATGATTGATTTCCCCCTCTCCCAATCAGACATATTCTTAACTATGGGGCCTGTAGAGCCGAAAATTAAGAAAGCTCGGAATATGCCCCTTCTGCGCTCAACAATTTTTGTAAAGCCTATCCGGAGACACATGCTATATGAAAGGTAAATTGGCCCCTTAGCCAATATCACAAAGTGACACCCATATCCCGCCCGAAAGTTTGCTTCCTGTTAGCCGTTCGGAGCTGTCCGGATGACCAAGAATCCTTCTGACACCATATATATTTATTATCCCAAAGGGTAAAGCAAATATTCTCCCGGACGGACAGAATATTATAATATTTAATTATTCAATATTCTAAGTTACTTGGTAGATCGATGCTATCATTGCGCTTATCACTTCAATTAGGTGCATGGTTCGAGGAAGCGCCCCACGGTAATCGATAAGCGTTGAGGTTACAGGGATATTATAGTAAAGTCAAGGTAGAAAATCGTCTTTGTCCCGCGCCGTAGTCACATAGTGTATATGTATATATTTGCTTCCTGTTAAAGCCTAAATTTGACACACCAACACTTAAGCCGACGCACGGACAACACATGGTTGACGCTCTCCGAACGCGTGGATAAGGACTCTATCGGACGTTCGATAGATTCCGGACACCTATTTTCGCCCGGGAGTCCTGTGAAGCAGGCTTTACCTGGCTTTAGGGGCGAGGAATCGACCATAATTAGTTTAAGGCTACATAAAAGGTGTAGGTCGAAGCCCTTGGATGCTGCCACGATTATTGTTTATTGCAATACGGCTTATTTATGACGCATGTTGAGGGTTTCCCCCTATCCGTTTGCGACATATTTTTTTGTATGATGATACACGCGCAATAATCGAAGATCAATATACCATGACCAGCGGCGGATCTAAGATTTGGTAAGAGGTTGGCACCCATAATTTGTGTGCACCGTCTGTAGGTGGAAGTGTTCCTATAATTAAAATATGGTCCCACAAGGATGGGATGCGCTCCGAAAACTGCGTGTAGTTTCTGACGGCATATCACCATAGCAGGTATTAGTCTTTGTGACATTTATCAAGGTAGTTTGGAGCGCATATCTCCGAAAACATTACACCGCCTGAGAGTTCATCTCGTTTCCTCTCCGATGATTTATAATTCGTCACATCGGCCACCATGTGGAGATGTGGCCCCACATGTCAGTCCAGGGATTCTCACATTGGTCCGAGGCCTCTCATGTCGGTTTAGGGGCCCCATCACGATTGCCCTGCCGTTGGATTTAGTGATGAATGGTGTGGTAGAATGTCAACCGAGAAGTTCCGCGTATCGGATTTGCATTCAAAACCTGAGAAATGCGAAATAAAGAACATGTCTGGGTCTTTTCATTCCGCGATGCACTTCATATATTGCATTCGATATGTCTTAGTCAAATAATGCGGCTTATAATCAACACGCAATGGCATTTTACGTGCTTATGTGCTCAGCGTGTTTGCGAGGACACCGTCCATATCTTCGGACACTTGAGCCACCCCAATCATTTTCATAAAACGACATACCTGGGTGAAGGTCACGGATTGTTTTGTTTGTGTAGATATCCAGCTTTATTAGCCTGACACATGGATATACGATAGCAACCCGAAGCATCACAGGTTGGTGTGAACAGCAGGGTATCGTGAAGTGCAACACACTAATATTCGGTACATGTCCCCCTTGGTGTTAAAGCTTCGCGGTGTTGCTGCAGCTCACGTTATACGCACAAATACGGCGAAATGCTCTAGTCCCTTCACGGCTACGGCAACATTCCATCATAACTAGTATATATATATATATATATATATATATATATATATATATATATATATATATATATATATATATGCCATGTGATCACCGAAGCTGGCATCATATGACTGTGCCAAATGTTCCTGCGGTCGCATGCCGTGTGACGGCAGACGCGGACACCGCATAGACATGCGAGCTGCACACCTGCCGGGCACTGTTCAGCTGTATAAGCTAGGGTCACAAGGTCAAGAAAAAGACACAAGACACAGTATTATTCAGCTTGACACGATGGGTGGTGGAAATAAATATATAATAGAACAGCGGATATGGACATAATATCGAGCATATGGACACCAACATTGTTCCATATCAACTAGATCACCCTCTGGACAGCACAACATGGATGCTGATTGTATCGCTGCCGAAAGCCGGAATAAATTGTCCACAGGTACGGCACATCACGAACGAATCAAATGAAATACATTGCCAAAGTAACCATTTCATTTCGCAATAGGTGTGATCTGTGGTAGACGAAAATACTACTGTATTTCACGCCACAGGTAACCCTTAGCTCAGCACGTGCGATCATGTTCACCGTGTTTGTTGCGACATGACGGGTCGATCGCTATCAGCCACATGGTCATGTTCACAATGCTAGGACCTTACAGCGCATCTCCCTGATGCCACCACCAATGTGACTTTGCACTCAATAACGCTTCGAGTACTTGACGACGGATTCTGACGCTACGGTTTGCCACATCTTACTGGCGCTGCGGGTACAGCGTCATCGTTCGCTCACTAATGTTGCAGCAAGCAACGTTAGCTCCTGTCGCTGGCAACGTGATGGTGTTCCTACAACGCTTCCGTCAGTTGGCGTACGATCACGAAGACATCAGCCGTACGACTAGTGTGATCCAATCGATTCAGTCCCAGGGCTCGCTCTCATCGACGCCGCGTCGAAGACGCTTCTTTGGCACTGCCGACCTTTTGACACACCATCAGTGACGATGCATCCGCATCATGTTGGTAACTGACCGTGCGAACGTTAAGCGTACGCCCTGTGACGATTCGCTTGTAGGATGTCAGCGCATTGCTAGTGCAGCACGTTATTTCCTCTCACTGCCAATATGACCTTATGACATGCGTTC